>MJUU01008939.1:12175-25734 GCA_002080025.1 Modiolus philippinarum
GGAGGAAATTAAGCCCTCAACACGAAACAGAAATTAATTAAAAGAAAATAACTATCGAAAAAGTATTGAAATAACAAATAAAATGTAAAAATAAATAAAATTGAAGATACCAGTCCAAGGATAGTACATTAAACACTAGCTTTTATATTTATACCTTTGGAGTTTTGGGTACCCAGAGTGAATATAATCTGTTGTTCTAACTGTTGTCGCTGTTGTCGTGAACTGTCAACCTGAGTAAGGACTGTCACGCTTATGTCTTCCATGGAATGTTGGCGAAACCTGAAATGGTTACCGACGGGTGTGTCTTTGTGAGCTGTTACGGATCGAAGATGCTCAGCAAAGCAATCACCCAGTCTGCGGCAAGTCTCACCAGCATATATTTTGTGACACCGTCTACATACTATGGCATATATCACATTCTTGGTTATACAAGTATAACCAGAACTGATTTTGTAAGAACCATCAGGACCCTTGATGAATTCCGTTTCCATAGTAAAGGGACAAGTTCGACAGATCTTGCGACCACAACGTCTTGTTCCCCTATATGACTTGTTGTTACTGGTCTGGTCGGTCCTGATTTTGCTGGACACTAGGTGATCTCTTAAACTCTTTCCTTTGCGATAGGCTGTAATTGGCAACGATGGAAATATTTCAGCCATCAGTGGATCATCTTGTATAATTTTTTTGAAATTCTGTACTAATATGTATAGCGACATTGTGAGGATGGTAAGTTAGAACTAAAGGTATTCTTTCGCTGTTTTCTTTTTTGTCATTGCCTTTCTGCGAGTAATTGTAGTAACAGAGTCAACAGCCCTGGAAATCACTTCCATAGGATATCCTCTCATAATGAAGAATTCAGACATCAGGGCACACTGTGATTCGAAGTCCTTGTCATCACTGCAAATACGTCTAAGCCGCATGAATTGAGATTTAGGAATAGCGTCTTTGCAACTTGAAGGATGACAGGAAGAATAATCCAAATAAGAGTGTGCATCTGTTGGTTTGTAAAAAACTACTGTCGATAGTACGTTTTCATGAATCATACATTGAATGTCGAGAAAGGAGAGTTTAGATTCACTGATGTCGAAAGTGTACTTGATAGTTGGATGATAGGTCGACACAAAATGGATGAATGTCTCCAGTTCTTGTCGAATTTTGGAGGTAGCACCAAATACATCATCAATAAATCTTTTGTATAGATCCGGAAGTGGTCCAGTGAACTCTGAGAACATCTTTTCTTCCAAAAAACCGACAAAAATGCAAGCCAAGCTGTGGCCCAATTTGGTTCCCATCGCAACTCCACCAATTTGAGAATAAAAAGCATCATTAAATTGAAACGTATTGAGAGTAAGGACTAATTCTGTGAGTCTGAGAATAATGTCTGTGGACGCATACTGATTGGGTTTTCTATTGAGAAAATGCTTGAACGCTAGTAGTGGGAATGCTGGTGTAAAGAGCGGTTATATCCACAGTGAATATCAGTCTATTGTTGCCCTGAAAACTGAAATCCTCAAACAAAGATAGTGCATGGTTCTTATCTTTAATGTACGAAGGCAGATTTTCCACTATGGGCATGAAGATTTCATGCAAAAAGCTAGATATTTTCTCAGTCGGACAAGAACAGGCGGAGACAATGGGCCTCCCGGGGTTAGACACCTTATGGATCTTCGGAAGCATATAAAAACGAGATGTTCTCGGGTCTATGGTAGTCAGACAATTTGCCTCCGAAGATAAGTTTTCCGTGTCAATAGACTGGGATATGAAGGAGCGGATAGTGCTGTTGTTTTCTCTCGTGCTGTCAGCGGGCAGTTTCTTGTAAAACTGATAATCTGACAACTGAGATATCCCCTCTCTTACATATTCGTCCATTCCCCAGGCAACCACAGCCCCCGCCCTTGTCTGCTGGTTTTATGACAATGTCATTTCTAGCTTTAAGGTTCCGTAAAGCCTGTTGTTCTTCTTGGCTCAGGTTATGTTTCTTTCAGAGGTTTAGTTTTTAAAGCTTGAATTTGACTGTTACATTTGGTAATATATTGATGAATGGTGGGAAAAAGAGAAGCTTGAGGAGTGAATTTGGAATGTTTGGTTTGATACTTAGAGAAGATAGATGGTGGTTCTGTTGGCGTATCATCAGATTCTTCGTCCTTACTGAAGAAGTATGCTTTAAGAAGTATGCGACGGAAGAATGCTTGGATGTCGGTATGGTTCGTAAATGAATCTGCCATAGGAGTAGTTGGAATGAAATTAAGACCCTTGGCTAAAAGACTAACTTCAGAATCACTTAACTGAACGTTGTCAGGTATACATTTAACTAGGCGATGTTCATCAGGAGTGGCGATGGACTGGCTGTTGGTATCCATGATGTTATTATTGTTGGACTGGATAGATCTAGATGAGTTGGGGAATAAAAATGTAAATTTCTTGGATTTTATTTCCTTCAGGTACTGGTATACGTCATCATTAAGTTTTTTGATGAAGTTCACAATATTGGAAGCCAAAATCGGATGACATGAATGAAATAGTTCTTTCTTGTGGAATTCTTTATTGGATTTGAAGATATAGAGCTTAGTTTGGAACGCCTCGATGTTGATACGCAGAAGGGTTAACGAATACCTTTTGGAAGCTCTGGCAAGTTTAAAAGAACAGTTTTCAATTTCCCGGATAGCATCTGATGGATTGTATTTATGAACAAATCCATTGGGAATTACTTTGTTGCGTAAACAGGTTCTCATAAATTGTAAGTGGCTGTCATATCTAGTGCTGCTGATGACACTCTTGTACAGACAAAGGCTGGTTTCTGAACAATATCAGGAAAGACAGAAATAAATTTAGTGAATTTAGAGAAAGTTTTTGCGAAGAAAGATTTTGAAGAGGGCATGGTCACAGCGGTTAATGTAAACAAAATAAAGAGTGATGTGCGGCAGTTCGTGTAAGCATAAATAAACAAACGAGTTAAAATTCTTGTCGAACTGCGATAAAAGGTAAAACAAAAAATAATATATACACATATCAAAACATAAAAGATTAAAAAAACAAGCAGACAGAGGTAGGGATTGGCCAAGATCATCGACATTAATGTCTTCAAGGGGCCGTGAAAAGAAAACAAAATGGTTGAGAAATGAAATATTACGTCACAAAAATAAATTTGATGTTTATAGTTTAGAGTAATTGTTTATAGGTAAAATAAATTTGACGTTCATTGTTTAGACAGTGGAGCCCAATAGTTGAAGAAATCCCCCCAAAAATAGGTAGGAGGAGGAAATTAAGCCCTCAACACGAAACAGAAATTAATTAAAAGAAAATAACTATCGAAAAAGTATTGAAATAACAAATAAAATGTAAAGATAAATAAAATTTCCTCCTCCTACCTATTTTTGGGAGATTTCTTCTACTATTGGGCTCCACTGGATTACAATGACATTGTAATTTAAATATGAACAGTTTTATGATCTGTTCAGGATGAACACACTTGTCGTGTTTGGTTGATAACTGGAACTGTTTATTTGTAACCGAAAGGCGCACCAAATGATTTTTTGAAAAGGCCTATATATACGCTACAGAAGTAGTTCTGAACAAAATTTCAAAATTGTTTCTGTTAACTATAGATTCATTTATTTTTTTTCTGTAAATTATTACATTATTTCTTTCATACTGCAATTTTAAAGAAAATTTAATTTGTGGAATCTTTGCGGTTACCAAAGGTCATGTGTGTTAAATCTTTGGAGTTTATATGAACATAATTAGTAAATACTTATTTAAATTAACTTTTTAAAATACACGAATTTGAATATGACTTTACACACACACACACACATATATATATACTTCCACTGATAGGTGTTGAATAAAAAAAAATACAAACTACTTTAAAAGAAAGTCCCAATGACTAAGAAAGGCGTATTATTTTTTTTAAGCTGATAGTGTTTAGATGGTTTAATGATCAAGTACATTGTACAGAGAGCATAGTGTGATGTAGACTTGCCACAGACTTTTTTTAACGGAATTTTGTTTCCCTCTACGAATGCTTCTCAGTCTATTTCAATTGTATATGTTCATGCCAAAATGTGAAGACATTTGTTTTGGCCTCAAAATGAGTGGCCATGTTGATACTCCCATTTCAGATTGAGAAAACCGAAGATACAGTTGCTAAAGATATACAATGGGATACCTTACATTTTGCTATTACATTTGAACACTCTTGTATTACAGTTTCTGAATTAACGCAATAACAAAGTCGAATGTCACTGATGACACTCTGACACATTTTTGTGTATATTATATTATCTACTTTAAATGTTTAAGGTCAAAGAACAGTTTCCCGAGGGTATTCACAAGCCCAATAGTCAGACTTGTCTGACATGAAAATTTTACCTTACGTGTTATAGAAATTTACTGTTTTTATCAAAATTCTAACCACTCACAAATACTTAGGCTTCATTCCGTGTATGGCATTCGGTAGATGTCCTTGGTACTGGATTTGGCTTCCTATTTCGATATTTTTTTGTCCCCCTCCGCAACGCGACGGAAGGACATGGTAATGGTCTGCGTCCGTGCGTCCGTCCGCCTGATTGTCCGTCCGTCCGTGTGTCCATTTGTCACGTTTTTGTGGACGCAACTCCTCAGAAACCGCTGGTCAGAATTCATTCAAATTTTACAGGATTGTTAGTCACTATTAGTACTAGATCATATCGCATCGTCATTTTGATTCGTCAAATTTTGTGGGAGTTATGGGACTTTGATTATTTCCACATTGTTATACAATGGCAAATCTTGTGGACGCATCTCCTCAGAAACCGCTGGTCGGAATTCATTCATATTTTACAGGATTGTTAGTCACCATAAGTACTAGCTTATATCGCACCGCCATTTTGATTCGTCAAATTTAGTGGGAGTTATGGGACTTAGATTATTTCCACATCATTATACTATGGCAAATCTTGTGGACGCAATTCCTTAGAAACCGCTGGTCAGAATTCATTCAAATTTTACAGGATTGTTAGTCATCATTAGCTTTAGATCATATCGCATCGCCATTTTGATTCGTCAAATTTAGTGGAAGTAATGGGACTTTGATTATTTCCACATTGTTATACAATGGCAAATCTTGTGGACGCAACTCCTCAGAAACCGCTGGTCAGAATTTATTCAAATTTTACAGGATTGTTAGCCACCATTAGTACTAGGTCATATGGCATCGCCATTGTGATTCGTCACATTTTATGGGAGTTATGGGACTTAGATTATTTCCACATTGTTATAAAAATGGCAAATCTTGTGGACGCAACTCCTCAGAAACCGCTGGTCAGAATTCATTAAAATTTTACAGGATTGTTAGTCACCATTAATACTAGATCATATCGTATACTCATTTTGATTCTTTAAATTTTATGGGAATTATGGGACTTCGATTATTTCCACATTGTTACACAATGGCAAATCTTGTGGACGCAACTCCTCAAAAACCTCTAGTCCGGATTCATTCTAATTTTACAGGATTGTTAGTCGCCATGTACAAGATCATATCACATCGCCATTTTGATTCGACAAATTTTACGGGAGTTATTACTTAATGCATACTACAACATAGGAAGAGTTTGTGGACACATCTCGTCATAATCCAATTAAGGGATTTTGCTAAAATTTTGCTTGGCTATTTGCCACCTAATGCAGTTGATCATATCCTGCCGCCATTTTGATTCGCATAATTTTACATGAGAAATGGGACTTTATCGACTTAACTGCAGCGGCGAGGGACATAGCTACGCGTAGCAATCTTGTTAAATGAGTACTTCTTTTTGGACTACTTTTGGAGAATGGATTTCCATATATTTAATTTTAATGCTGCTGATAAGAGGTTACTCCTTAAGACACGTGTACAGCATAACCACATTTACTGTTTTTATGCAAGTTAGGTATTTTTGTGTCAAGAAATAAATAGCTCCGAAAATCAAATCTTTCAAGATCAATAATTACAAAAAAGTAATATGTATCTCTTAGGTCACAATGTGGCAAGGTTCCATCTTAACCTCTTAACAGTTTTGTAGTACACTTTATTGGCAAACACTTATTCTGCACTGAAGAGACATAAGTTGTCGAAATGCGCATTTGCAGAATCAAAATTCACAGTAACGTCGGTATTTAGGTATTTGTTACCACTGGGTCGATGCCTCTGCTGGTGGACTGTTAGTCCCCGAGGGTATTCACCAGTCCAGTAGTCAGTACTTCGGTGCTGACCCGAAAGCCGATTCTGTTTGGAACCTTACAATATCTAATTTTATGTAAATTTTGTTGAAACTAAGGAGTATCTCCCTCATGCAAAGCTCTGTCCTTAGCTGATTTTTGGCTTTCTTTTTAGATCATATTTGGTAATTTGTTCTCTATCAGTTTTTAAACATTTTTGACTCTATGGTCTTCCAAACGATTAGATTTTATCTGCACTGAAGAGACATAAGTTGTCGAAATGCGCTTTTGCAGAATCAAAATTCACAGTAACTTCGGTATTTAGTTATTTGTTACCACTGGGTCGATGCCTCTGCTGGTGGACTGTTAGTCCCCGAGGGTATTCACCAGCTCAGTAGTCAGTACTTCGGTGCTGACCCGAAAGCCGATTCTGTTTGGAACCTTACAATATCTAATTTTATGTAAATTTCGTTGAAACTAAGGAGTATCTCCGTCATGCAAAGCTGTGTCCTTAGCTGATTTTTGCTTTCTTTTTAGATCATATTTGGTATTTTGTTCTCTATCAGTTTTTAAACATTTTTGACTCTATGGTCTTCAAAACGTTTAGATTTTAACTGCACTGAAGAGACATAATTTGTCGAAATGCGCATTTGCAGAATCAAAATTCACAGTAACTTCGGTATTTAGTTATTTGAGTATTCCAAAAGTATATTTGTGTTTGTGCCAAAAAGCAAGGCCATATAACCTGATTATCTTTTAATAACAAATTTCGTGAACAAAGTGTCTTCGAAGTAAGACAGTATTTTGAAAACAGAAGGAATAAAATTAGGACTCCCGTTTGAACGGAAAAAAACCTTGTAGTGATTTTGTAATAAATAGTTTATTCGAATTCAATAAGATTCAACTTTTTAGTGAGAGTAGTTGTTTTTGTGTGTATCAATGATAGATTGATGTTAAGGAGGAAAAGATGAATATTTTTAGTGTCAGAAATCATTTGCCGAAATATTGAAAGATCCCAAATATGACACAGCACAGAATTCCGTTTACGTCAAGTAAACCTCTTCTGGAAATTGCAAAGAAATATACAGAGGGAAAAAAATTAGCAACAAATGATGTGAGTATACAGGGTCTATTTTTAGGTAAACAAATCTTAATTCATAGATTTCATTTTACTTTTCTGAACTAGATTTTAGTTCGACTAATCATTAGCATTACGCCTATCTATTAAATCTGAATATTGCACTAAGTCGGGGGCATATTGTTTCACCCCTGTCGTCCGTTCGTAATTCCGTCCTTCCGTCCCATCTCTGATAAGCTGTTATTCCGGATAACTCCTCTCATAATATAAATTCTACATTTATTTTACTTCGCACAGTGATTAGGCATGAATTGAAGATGTGCATATTGTCATGGTTTAGATTTGGGCCAAATATTGTGATTTTGAGGGGAAGTTGAACTTTGCCAATTAATCAAAATGTGTTTTCTGGAACTGTTATTCCGCACAATTCCTCCCACAAAAGTACTGCTACATTTATTTTATTTTGCACAGTGATTAGGCATGGATTGAAGATGTGCATATTGCCATAGTTTAGATTTTGGCCACAAATTGTGATTTTGAGGGAGAGTTGAACTTGACAATTTTATTGAAAAGTGTATTCTGGAACTGTTATTACAATATTAGGGGGTGGTAAAGGGGGGGTCCCCAACACGAAAGAGCGTGCTTAAAAATTGTCGAAAACGAAACACGCGTGATGAAAATGGCCAATCACGAAACACGGAAAATTGCTGCTCATTAATGGTAATTCGGGCATCTAATCTAAAGTTTTCCTACCTGAAAGCTCTTAAAATCAATGAAAATCTGTGAAATTCTACTCTGTGATACTCTCTGGTGCGGTTACAATTCTAATTGTAACAAGTCCCTTTTTTACAGGAAAATGAGCACGCACGAAATATAAAATATCCAAAACGAATCACGAGCTCACAATATGGACAAAAACGAGGCACGTGAAATAATGCCAACACGAAAACACGAGAAATAAAAACTCAAAACACGAAAACACGAATTTATAAAACGCCAAAAACGTTGCACGAAAATAACCCTTTACCACCCTCATATTAAAGCCACAGTTTTATCAATGTTTAGAAATTCGATTTTCATGATTTATATCCAACTGCGGGGCATCATATACGTCTTACAGACACAAACAGATTAGCTAAATTTTATCCGTAACTTGAGTGTAAACACATCGGGAAAAACTTAAATAATGGCAGCGGGGTATTTACTCTCTAGTTTAGGGTTGAATTAAAGCAAACATGGGTAACTTTAATATGAGATAAGAATTTATCAGCATTTAGGCATTTTGTTAAAAAATTTTAACCATGAAAAATATGATGATAAACTTTTGTTGCTAAGTATATATATATAAGTATACACTTTCAGTTTGAACAATGTGAATAGCACGAGTATAAATACTGTTTATATTTCAACTCTATCCGAGTCTTTCTCAAAACAACATCAATAAACTTTTTACAAAAAAACTACACTACAAAACTTAATTTAATCAGTAAACTACATGTCGGAGACTGAGGGCGTGACCTCAATTAAAATGATGTAAAAAAATTTTGTTGTTGTCTGTTCATAATTTTTTATAGCAAAAATGTCTATTTTGAAACCAAAATAATGTTCTTTTAGAGCAAGAGTCAAATGAATTTTATAAGAAAAAAAATAAACATTTATGCCAGTAACCAGTACTCTGGTCCTGGCCCGAAAACCGTCTTTATTTTAAAACTTGCAATATCTAAACTTTTTATCAAAAAACTGAGGAATATCTCCCTCTTGTAAGCTCTGTCCTTACGTAACGTTATTTTGGCTTCCATTTTTCAGATCCTATTGGTAATTTTTTCTCTATCAACTTTTAAACGTATTTCTGTTGGTGGATTTCCAAATGTTTGATTTGATCTGCATTGAAGAGACAAAAGTTGTCGAAATGCGCATATACGGAAACTAAATAAACAGTTACTTTACTTAACAACTTAAAAACTCAACTTCGTTGACTGCCATTTACATAATGATGTCTCTGTTTCAAAACTGGTGTCTAAAGTGGTCCTTAGCAAGAGCGTTTTTTGTCAATAAAGCTGATTATAGTCCATTCCTGTTTACTGACATTTGCAACATGTGACAATGCTGTGCAACGAGGTGAGCTTTGTTACTTTATATAAAGAAAACAAATTTATTTCTTTCAGAATAAAGATGGCAGCAACAGCTATAAATATATTGTTTATCTTAACCAGCTGCGGCGGACTGCCAAATGAACAGAAAACCGGATGGTATTTACCAGAAGTAGCATATCCTTATTATGCGCTGAAAGCGTCCGGATATCAAGTAACATTCGTAGCCCAAAAGGTGGAAAAGCACCAATGGTAAAGTATTATTATCAGAAAAAATAGTAAAATTGCGGTAGCAGTAATTCTCTGAGAGAATGGGAATCATCCTGTGACAACAATGAATGTCTAAATTAAGTGAGAACCGAAAGAACAATCCAATGGCAATGGAAACACCAGAGAAGCAAAGAAACAAAGACATAACATAAACAGGGCACCGATATAAAAAATGAAGAAAATTTATTGGCCCTCATATGTGGTGAGTAGAATTCGTCTATTGTGACTAAAACCATTTTCAAGAATTTCAATTTGGGTAAGGAATTTAGCGGTATTCATTTTGAAAATAATGTAAAATATCAGAATAAACTCGTCACAGTGTGATCATGGTTATGATCATGAAACCTTAATAGTGTGCTTTTTCATCACGATACAGCGTAAAAAATGCTCAGTGTATTGCGAGAAGAAAAGACCATCATTATCATGAAAATTACAATATATCTTTGTTTCCAAAGACAAAATAATTAAGCTGATATTTGCTATACCCAGTATTTTCATTTTCCTTGTAATAAGCGTCTTAGTCAGCGTAGTCGTAGGTCGTGGCCCTTATCGTCAAGCGTCGTCGTCATTGTCATTGTTTGTAGAATTCTTATTCTGCACATCCACAATAACTGTAGGTCTGTTTCATACCAAACTTTCAGGGTGCACTATATGTGGTTCTGGAACTTGTTTTGATTTATTACCAGCCAAACATTTCTCATTTTACTTAATTAACAGTCACTTTTAAAAACAGCTGTTGTTTGAGGACCCAGTCTATAACTGTTTTGTTATACCTTTTCATGTTGAATATGTTTAGCCTTTAAAATATGTTTATTAGTATATCCATCAGTATTACATTTATGTAACTGCAAACTTTTAATTTTGTTAAATACTCATCTAAATACAATTCATATCACCAATTTGGTTGTGTAGACGACAGAAGATCATGTGATATGGGCGTGATGTGTTTGAACCAATCAAAATAAGGCAAGGTGTCAACAGTTCGGTGTTGGTCAACAGACTGAAAACTGTTGACTGTTCAACAGATCGTTTTTTTTTTTTGGCTTGAAAATAAAACAGACAAATTGTCGATATTTTTCCCAATGCATCACTTTTGTTGTTTATCAACCATTACTTCAAAAACCGCAAGTAAGATTCCAACTAAACTTCCAACAAATCTTTCTTACATCGTCAGGTTATGCATCTTTCATGAAAACTTGTATTGACATAACCTGGGGTTCCATAACGCTAAAAATAACTTATCTGCTGTGCATACCCGCCAACTTTAAATAATTTTCATGGCGGTTTTACACGCGAGAAATAATTGCTCTCTGAAAATTTCAAATTGGATGCTCTAATGGGGGAATACCAGGTATGCTTGAGTAGGCGACACGTGTTCAATAGAAAAGTTATCATTTTTTTTTATTTTCACTTTTCCCAATTTTTGATTTATTACCAGCCAAACATTTCTCATTTTACTAAATTAACAGTATACAGTTATTGGCTGAGTCCGAAAACAACAGCTGGTTTGTTTGACCCGTGGACTGAACTGTTGCACGAAGCCGAAGGCTGAGTGCAACAGTTTAGTCCGAGGTTAAAGAAAACAGCTGTTGTTTGAGGACCCAGTCTATAACTGTTTGTTATACCTTTTCATGTTGAATATGTTTAGCCTTTAAAATATGTTTATTGGTATATCCATCTGTATTACATTTATGTAACTGCAAACTTTCAGTTTTTTTTTTAACTTTTCCCAATTCTTGATGAGTGTTAAATGATTACCATGTGTTACATATATCAAAGAAAAGACTAATTTTACTAATACTATGAGACCAAAAGGGCCTGTATGTCTCGTACAATTTTGGAACTTCCGGGTTCATAATTTGTACCCGGGAGTTGCCTTTTTAACAAAAACATATTACGTTTCAAGCAAAAACTTTGAACATCATAATCCTGCAACATTATATTTTGCGGGAGATGTTTTATAATTGCAATTTTATCGTGATTTCTCAAGGTCACATGACGAGACTTACAGACCCTATTACCAATCTGTCGGACAAAACTACGCTGTGCCTTCCTAACGTATCTACGACTATTCATGCCAACAATACATCATGATACCATCTTTTTATATTGATCTTTAGGGGAAAAAATTCCAGTCAGATACCATTGGTATACTAAGGAAATCTTTCAAGCCAAATACTAGACAATTAAATTAAGAAATTCGTGAATGTTAGGCCTGAACGCTAGGTTTGAAATTAGCAAGACTAAAAGGGAGACAAAATACGACGACATCTTATTTGCAACGGATCACTCACTCTCAACATAAAATTACACAACAATTTCTTTGATAAGTTAAAAATTTATGATCATCAGTATCAGGAAATTCGTTGACATGAAACACTACTAATGGTTATTTGCAGCATAAAAAATTTCAAAAAATAAACCGCCATTAAATTGACAAAAACATGAAAGTACCTCATCAAAAATACAGCATATGTGTTGTGCGCTCAACTAGTAAATAATAACTAAATACCGAAAGTTGCTGTTAATTTATTGATCTGCACATGCGCATTTCGACAACTTAACAAAACATTTGTAAGTGCATAAACCGAAATACGTTTAAAAGCAGAGATCAAATAACCAATAGGATGTTACATGTAAAAGAAAAGCCAAATTTCAGTAAAGGACATAGCAATGCATGATGGGGACACTCTTCAGTTTAAAACAAAATTTTAGTAAAATTTAGATATTGCAAGTTTCATAATAATATCGATCTTCGGGACAGCACCAAAGTACTGACTACTAGATCGGTAAATACCCTTGAGGACTAATAGTCCAGAGCAGAGGCATCGTCCAGTGGTAATAAATAACATAATACAGGAGTTGCTTTTAATTTAGTTTCTGCATATGCATATTTCGACAATTCATATCTCTTTAGTGTAGATCAAATCAAAACATTTGGAAGTTCATAAACCGAAAAACGTTTACAAGCTGAAAGAGAACAAATAACCAATAGGATCTAAATATATGCCCCTTTGGAACAACTGCCTCTAATTAAAATTACTTTTTCAAGAATGAATTTTCATATAATCCAAATTTTATCAAAAAGAAAACAAAGTTTTTCCCTTTATATTAAGAATTAATATATAAATATTCTATAATAATGTTCACCGACGTTATAAAGTTAAGACACCTTGAATATTTAAAATTTACAATTTTCCCTGATCGATTTCTGATAACTGTTTGTGTCGTTCGGGTTGCTTAATTTCAATCAATACAGATCGGAATTAAGATCTAGATTTCTAAACATTTTATCTCATGTCCGGTAATCTCACTTAAATTTGTTAATTTGACATTTACATCGAAGTAGATAAGTTTTGTATTTATTACTTAATCGATCATATTATTTGCTTACAATTCCATAACCATGCGTGGAGCAGATCATGCTTACCCTTCCGGAGCACCTGATGATACCTCAGTTTTGGAAGACTGTGCTTTATTTTTGTGACGTTCTTGCTCGATTTTTATTATTTGTTTTGTCTTTGTAATATTGGAATCCCCCCTTTCATCTTTTTTTGCTTCGCTATTCGTTTGCCGATGTATCCTTCTTTTTTACGTACTTAACTTAACCATTAAAAAAGGAAATACCAAAGGAAATACCTACCATGACGTGCATAGCTCTGTCCTATGCTGATTTTGAGTTTTTGATTTATATCCTATTGGTTACATTTTCTCTATGAGTTTCCGAACATATTCCGATTGATAGTGTTTCAAATGTTTAGATTTTATCTGCACATAAGTTGTCGAAACGGCTATGTTCAGAAACAAATTGTGCAGTATCTCCGGTAATCTGTTATTTCCATGAATTTTGAGTATGAATTTGAATTATGAATGTCTATTATAATTCAACAAATGAAAGTGAACATTTTCAGCTAGATTCACGTCTTCCCGGATTTGACTAC
>MJUU01008939.1:25753-50879 GCA_002080025.1 Modiolus philippinarum
CACTGGAGTTCACACTGTGAGTGCCTTTGTTCTGAATGTCGTAATTTCTGTTTCTGTGCTTTGTATCTGTCTAACGTCATTGTTTTCTGTGTTCTCGTTTTTGCCCTGTCTTTGGACTTCGATTTTTGTGAATTTCACCTCCTTGTTCCTTCGGTATTCTACTACCGTTGTTTCAACACTGTAGAATTAGATAGTTCGTATAATCTTTATTATGATATATTATATCATCCCATTCATAATATAACCGTAAATAGAATTTTTTAATATTTTGTGCCGAATGTCGATATTTTTTTATACTTTTTATATCCTTTTCAATTTGTAAATACTAGCTCCTAAGTGGATATCTTATGTCTTACATTTCATCATACGTTTCTGTTTTTTGTATAAGTTGGTTGAATTTGGGTTCAAATTGCAAAATTACTTTACGGATTATGGTGCAAGTTGTGCTCCACATTTGATACATGTAGTGTCCAATCAATGTTTTGAGGAATTAGAATTTAGGTCATTATCTTTAAAGAAAATACAACCAATTGTGAACAGAATTTAAGTTAAACATACATTTATTTTCGACAGGACCCAGATAGTAAAGAACGTTTTGTAGAAGATACGACATGTAAAAGATTTCTAGAAGATCCAACAGCGATGAATGCAATCGAAAACACAAAGAAGCCATCAGATGTAACCACCAGGTAAACAAGTCCGTGTCTTCTATCAGTATCATAATAATTTTTGTGATGGTATATGTATTTTGGAGTCAGAAAAAAACTCCCAGATTTTTCTGAAAAGCTGTCACGGTATTGCTTTTGTGGAAACATTAAATATTTCTATAGATAGTAAAAAGAATCTTATAGCCTATCACATGCATTGTATCAAGGCAATATCTTAAGAATATATTTTGGTGAAAATTATCGAAATTTCTTAATCAATAGGTACTTATCTTTTTCAAGTTACAAGCTAAAGGGGGCATATTCTTAAAAACTCGCAGATCGCAACAAATAAGTTTGTAAAAAATTGAAAAAAAAACTGTCTTACAAGTTAGACTTAATGTTTAAAAAAGCCGATTATGTTTGCGTTAATAACTATTTTTGATATTTGGTCATTTGTTGTGAGTCCACGTACGTTCCCTCGAGGTAACTTACGTGGATTTAGAACACCTGACCTAGGAAAATAGAAAATGTGGAATTAATCTTGTTTTAAAAGGATTAATTGTTGAATATTGCTTTTAATTTCTCTTTTATACCGTCTTTCAAAATAGCATCAAATACAACGGAATACCCAGTTTATATTATGTCAAATACCTTTTTGAATGAATATTTATACAAATACAACCAAATATCGAATCAACAAACCAAATAGGCGATTGAGAAGATCAATCTCAGCCAAAACGTAACAAAATATTTTAAGCAGCATAATTAAAGACAATTCATGAATTGAAATGGCAGAATGATGGTAAAATACCTGAAACAAGGAAAATGATTATTTACCACATTATGTTATCTATTACTGTCAATATATTGACTTTATGAACAGTTTTATTCTCAGTTAACATCGTTGATTTGTCATTTGGTAGTGATTTCAAAGCTATTTTCTATGCTAGAGGATCTGGATCAATGTATGATGTCCCTTACAACACAGAAATTGCAACTTTGTGTGTTAATATCTATGAAAATGGAGGTGTAGTAAGTGCAGACGGGGAAGGTTCTGTCGGTAAGTACAGCAATTTTATTAAACAATAGGGTCTGTAAGTCTCGTCATGTGACTCACGAGAATCCACGATAAACAGGCAATTCGAAAACGTTTCCCGATAACACATGACGTCAGGGGATTGTGACGTTCAATTTTTTGTTTAAAACGTCAAATATCTTTGCTAAAGATGTAACTTCCGGGTACAATTTTTAAACTCGGAGGTTCCAAAATTATACGAGACTTACAGGCCCTATATACATGTAGTGTTTTCAAATTGAGATTTATTTGTCATGTTTGTATAAATTGAAGTTAGCACTAAATAACAAAATTGGTCCAAGTTTACCTTTTAATGAGACAAAAAATTATTTTACAAATTAAATGTAAAGTGTATAACTATGAAGTCCACTAATGAATATTCAAATAAATCGTCTTGTGAAGCCCACTAGTAAATGTCCAGAGAAGTAATCCTTATAGTCCTCACTAAATAAATAATAATAAATTCACAATAATAACGGATGTCGATTTTCAAAACAAGAGATGTGAGTAATAATCGGACAGTATATAAAGTTATTGAACTGACTGCCTCTACCCTTTTTTCCTACCTTATACATGTATTTATACATAAATTTTTTCTAGAATAATGTTTCACAAGAAGTAACTTGAAAATTCTTTATTAACTGATTAACAAATTACTTATGTGTTTACGTAAGTCAAAGTTCTAGAAAATTCTAATGTGTTAAATAATTAAGCCAGAGTTCTTGAAAATTCTAATTTGTCATAACCTTGGCCATTGTTTATTGTGAACAAATTGCATAACTAGACCAAATTTCAATAACATTATGGCCGTATAAAATCAAAACAAATGAATACAATGTATTTTAGAATATTTTACCATGATATTTAATTTCTAATAACAGTATATGGTGACTGTTTTTGTTCTGCTTTTTCAATCGTAAAGGAACAATATGTAATCAAAATCTTATTGTTATAAAAAGTATATTGAAGTTTTTGTTTTTCATCTGGTACGATTTGTTTTTTTCCTTTAAGATTGTCTAAATATTTTGCATAACTTTTACCGTTTCAAGTTATTATAGGAATAGGGACCATCTTTCACATCGAATTTAAATGATAAGTGTTCTTTGATTTGTAATTTCTTTACCAATTCCGAACTACAAGAGCTAAAAAGCGATTAAATTAAAAGTATTTTAAATTTGCATTTTACGGCAGAATTTTTTCTCTGTGTATTTAATGTGACTTTAGAGTATATTTAGTCGATTAAGTAAACTTCTGCTTGAATTACTCTTTAATTTCTATTTTTTAACCTGAAATTACAATATTGTCATTGCAATCAACCACTCCTTATCGTGTTCATTTCAGCAAAACATTGCCGTTTTAATATAGCACAACATTATTTGATAAAATTACAAGATGCAAAAGAAATTTGTAAAAACCAGAATATTGTTGTCATAATATATGATGTATACAGTAAGCTAATAGTTAACGAATATATATAAGTCTAGAAGATTGTGCAACGATATCTAAAAAATATATAAAAGTTGTTAAAAATAAAGTGACAAAATTTTCAGTCAACTAATGACTCTCTTCAGTGTCTTAAACACGCTATAATATAATTGCGATTGATGATTACATAACTCATCAATACTGGGACATTTTACATCGAATGTCATTTTTTTTTCTTTCACACAGGTGAATAGAAAATGTAGCTTCATAATTATCAGTGTACACATCATGTCAAATATTTTACATACAAGTTTGAAATGAAACATTTTACAGTTAAACTATAGTAACTAAGACAAATAGATAGTATCAACCTATAGAAATAAAAAAAGATAATATAATAAATAAATAAAACTGTGGCTAAGTATAAGATATATTAGAACCCGAAAATCCACCGTTAGTTAACTTTATAGGTCTATTGTTTTCTATTTATTCCATCCGGATGTAAAACCCGGAGTTCTTTGATCCAAAATCTTTCTCCATCTTCACGTTGGGAATCACTCCATTGGCTGTTCTGTTCATTGATGAGGATTTTCATTCTATTGAAATCCTCGATACTATGGTCTGACAACCTACAGTGTTGACTCGCGGGCAGAAGTGGCTTTTTATAAAGGTCACTTCTGTGTCCATTCAGACGTTTTTGGAATGGTTGCTTTGACTCGCCCACGTATTGGACATTACAAACGTTACACTACAGCAAATAAATAATATTTGTGCTATTGCAATTTGTAGTGCAAGGTATTTTGTACCTTTTGTAGTAACCTGACTGGTAAACGTGGACGAGTTTTGCATATGTCTGCAAAATTTACAGCTCTTGTCTTCACAAGGGTGACTGTTTCCTAGTGGTTCTAGTAGTATTAGACACTTTTGCTCGTACACACAAGTTCCTCAGACAGTCTGGCTGTTTAAATGTAACCAAAGGAGGCTCGGGAAAAATTTTGGACAATTTGAGACTTTTTTCCACAGATGTCGAGTGCTTACGAACTGTGTTATAGGTGTTTTTCAGGGAAGGATGGTATGTGAGAACACAAGGCGTTCTTTTTTTCTTTGTACTTTAGCAAGGTGCTCCTTGGAATATTCAGGGCTTTGTGAAAACTTTTTTTGATGTTACTGTGTTTATACCCTCTTCGTTTAAGATTTTTTTTGAGTTGACCTAATCGTTTTTGCACGGAGTCTTCCTTCGAACAGATTCGTCTTATTCTGAGAGCTTGGCTGTATGGAATATTTTAGTTACATGTGTAGGATGACAGCTGCTGGGCAAAAGGTATTGGTTTGTATCTGTGGGTTTGCAATATAAATCTGTGGACAGTTCACCTTCCGATAAAGAGCTTGTAGCATCAAGGAACGAGATGGTAGTTTTTGATATTTTTGAAGTAAACTTGATAGATGGGTGCAAGTTGTTGGCACGCGAGATAAAGTTTTGTAACGTTTTATCACTCTCAGTCCATTTCATGTCCTAAGATGGAGCCATTTTGGTGTCCATAGCAGTTCCATTTATTTGTAAAAAGTGTTCGCCATTGAAAGTAAAATTGTTCTATTTAAGAACCATTGTAAGCATGGTAACAAGACGTTCTGTGGGTGGAATTTTGACCGGGCGAGATTCCCAAACTTCTTTGCAAGATTCCATCCCATCGGAGTGAGGGATATTTGTACAGAGGGAGGTGACATCTATAGTGACCAGTGTGGTGTTAGGTGGTAAAGGATTCACGTCCGCCATTTTTTGTAAATAGCCACTAGTATCTTTGATGAATGATGGGAGTTTCTCAACATGTTGACAGAGATGGAAATCTACATATTCAGATAGATTATATATATATATATATTTATTAATTACCTTCTCACAAATTAATCGGATATTCACTTGCTAGGTGTTACAAACAAAACACAAAAATGATGACATTGTAAGATAGGAAAAAGAAGGAAAACGGGAATGTGTCAAAGAGACAACGACCCAAAGGGGAGAAATAACAAATTAAAGCCACCATAAGATCTTTAATGAATGGTGAGGAAACCCCACACCCAACGGCAGGTCGGAGTTGGCCCCAAAATAAAGAGTAATCAAGTTCAGCGAAATAAACATCAACTAAGAGTATTGATTGTGTATGGATATATAGTCCACGTACCGAAGGGTTTGAAAAATGGTGGTATAATAGCAGTATATTTACGTATTCGCGTACAAAAATACTTATATTCTAACAATCCATGAGGTGATTTAACGATTTCCCGTGCAGGAAGATGTTATTGGCTGTTGAAGTGATGACTTCATTTTTTCACATTATTTTCTAATTCTTAAATAATTTGTCATTAATGTCATCATAATAAAACAACGGCAGTGGAATACCGAAGGAACAGAGGGGTGAAATTCACAAAAATCGAAGTCCAAAGACAGGACAAAAACGAGAACACAGAAAACAATGACGTTAAACACAAAAACATAGACGTTAGACAGATACAAAGCACGGAACCAGAAATTACAACGTTCAGAACAAAGACACTCACAGTGTGAACTCCAGTGAAACTGAGAGTGACATCAGGTGCTCCGGAAGGGTAAGCATGTCCTGCCCGGTATACAGCACCCGTCACACGGTCAGTGAGGCATATGTTTTGAGAGACCTGTTAAGTTACTTATTGGTTATTGTTATTTTCTAACCCTGAGACAAAAACCAATTGAGAACCATGGTACGTGTAACTTCTCTAACCCTCAAACAGTACCAAGGTGAAGTTTTTAAAAGCTTTTGAAATCACTTTAGTATTCAAACATAGACAGGGACAAATCGGTACCACAAACATCACTGACGAGGACAAAAATAAAATTTAACAAAAAGACAACACAAAAAACTAAAGCACTGACATAAAATGTTTTAAACATTTGAAATGTAATAAGTGAATCTCATTTGATCATTTGATCAGCCGATGGCACTGCAGGTGGACTGTTAGTCCCCGATGGTATTCACCATCCCAGTAACCAGTACTTTAGTGCTGGTCCGAAAACCGATTTCATTTAAAAATTTGCAATATCTAAATTCAAGAAAATTTTGTTTAAGCCTACGGAGTATCTCCCTCTTGCATAGCTCTGTCCTTAGCTGATTTTGGCTTTCCTATTTAAATCCTATTGGAAATTTGTTCTCTAACAGCGTTTACACATATTTCGGTTCTTGGATTTCCAAATGTTTTGATTAGATCTACACTGATGAGACATAAGTTTTCGAAACGCGCATATGCAGAACCTGAATTCACAGCAACTTCGGTATTTTGTTATTTGATAAGCCAAAAATTGAGTTTCGACATAAACAATCGATATAAATCGATTTTTTGTCTCCGAAAGTTTTGTTTGAAGATATTGAGGCATTGCAATATTTAGTAACGGAGTACATGTATATCTATATAAATATTCTGTTATGATGATTTTCATTTTGATTTGTCATATTTCAGTTGAAATTGATGTATATTATACCAAAAATACAAATATTCCATTTACAGCAACATACACAAAAATCAAGTTATATCATAGCATCGAATAATCTATTCCAGGTTCATTGAGAATTGATAATTTATCAATGAAATGATTAACTCATCTTTGTGTTATCGTTTTCCTGTCATTTCACCTTCCATTGTCATATTAAGAGGCCTTTCAATCGAGATAGAACAGCTTTTTGCCATTGCGTCTGTTGTCCGTATGTGCTTCGGGGGACTAGGTTTGTTTGTTTTTCGTCACATTTAATTCTTTACACATTTTAAATCTGATCTTATTCAAACAGTAAACAGTTTCTTATCGGTCAAAGTTCTAAAATTTACTCCTGTGAATATATATTTTAATATTAATTTACCAATAGAGTAGTTTTTTTTAAATACCAGGGCAAATTGGTTGAAGATGCTTCTGTGAAATTCAGAATGGGGTCTACGGTCAGCTACAATTTTGTAGCCTCCCAAATGTTACTTAGTAAGCAGCAAGCACGCCCAAATAGACGGGATGTGCCAGCACGGGAGAGCCAAGAAAGATGGGGTGGGACCATAAGTCTTCCAGAAGGTGTACAGATCGCATGGGAGTTGAATGATGATACATGAACGATCTGGCATGGTGTAGGATTTATTGTTTGGAAGTATGTCGCATCTTATACAATAAAATGCTGACAGAAATATTTTTTTTCATCATTAATTTATTGAATGATGATAACTTTGATTTTTTTATTTCTCAATGACAATATGGTGTGTAGTTTGGGCAGAAGTAGCTGATTTTGCTAAGTTCTGTTTATACTTGTTTTTATTGAGTCGAAGCAACTCATTTATTACTTTTCTCATTGTTTTGTTTTAATTGCCAATTTTGTCCTGTTTTGTTGTGATCTGATTATTTGTGTCTGTGATATTTTGCGCTTTGTTTTTGTATATAGCAAAAACAAAACTTTTCGAAGTAATAGATTCCTTAGACAGATTAGAGGTTAAATGTAAACTCTTGCAACCTTCGACAAAGTTGTATCAAAATGTTGATTCTGTTACATCAAGGGATCTGCCCGTCGATGAAGTACAATCGTTGGTGCAAAGCAGGGCATTTTTACTGTACTACAATTATCTACAAATATGACAGAATCGACAGCGAACAAGATGATTCATTACACAGGGAACTAAGAGTAGCACCGAAAAACAAAAATTACCTGATGCAGAACTTCAATGTCACAGTGTATGCTATAAAATTTTTACCAAGCGATTGAAAAAAGTACGAGCAATATATAGTCAACGGACTCACTTGCACAGGACCTAATACATGTAATATACATGATGGCCCTTCTACTCAATCTTCTGTTGCAAACTTTGACTTGAAGTCTATGTGTTTATTCAGTACCATTTCCGGCATTGTGGCTAGAAACAGAGACCCCATAAGTAAAGCTACAAACCAGTTGTTTTGAAAAACGTGTGTGCAGGTGCCGAATGATGCGGCGATTGGGTCTTTATCAGATGGGTCTGATTTGGTTGCTGTTGGTGCTCAGTACCAATGCAAATGTCACCAAAGATATGTATCCGAGAGAAACATCAAACATCAAATTGAAATCTTGTGACAAATATCTCCAGAGTCTATCTATACCAAGTTGCATTCTACAAATTAGATTTTAAAATTGATGAACCGTTCTTGCACGAAGGCGCGGTGTTTGAACTTCAAAAGCTTCTTGATAAATATAAACAATATTTTCATTAGGATGGTATCGATAGCCCAGGTTATCCATCTCACTGACTAAAAGAAAAGCTAAAAAGTCACAGACTAGTAGTAGCAAGAGCGTCATACTCATGGCAAATACAGCAATGGAAGCGCTTTATATTTCCACTGTCGTATTCAAAGCACAGGGTTTACAACCGAATAAATTTCAGCTTTATCGGACAAGGTTAAAATCAGTGTTCTTTTTTAGGCCATGGCTATTCTTAGGGCTTATAGAATATTGCGGTCTAGCAGCGATAATGAAGAAGGATTTCATGCCTTAGCTGCAACATCATCTGGATTTCAACGCATTAATGCTCATTCTCCTTACGCTGATGTTCTCGTTCTCCTTGTTCACTTTTTGTTTGATATTGGTGTTGAGATTCGGTTGCATTTGTCTAAAGGTGGACGAAGCCCACATCATTGCAGGTACGCTTGAACTAAAATTGTGTAAAGCTCTGCCTGTCTTCCATGCTATTACTGGTTGCGATTCCACAAGTTGCCTTGTAAAACAAGGAAAGGTCAGACCTTGTGAACAGTTCAAATCAAATCTGTCGACAGTTTCTTCTCTCGCCGAGCTGTCTATACTTCCCTTACATGAGATCACAGATAATTTGGAACAGTACGTCCTTCGTATTTACAACGGATCTCCAACAAGTGCGAGTTGAAACAATTTGCAAAAAGGGGTGACAGAACGAGCTTCTTCTCCAACCCAGCTGCACTTCAAACGAGAAGAATAAGAAACTTTAATTTGGCTATATTCTTTGCAGCCAAATCCTGCAATATCAAATCCAGATGGATTAGGGTGAAGAAAAAGTGATGATGGATTACAATACCTCGACCCAATGTCAAAACTTATCACAGAAATGGTCAAGTCTGGTTTCAAATCCTTAAATTGTGCACTTCGGTGTTCTATAAAGCAGCTAAATTACGTGATACTGAAGCCAGTTTGTTTGAAAGTGGTGAGAATTGTCACATCAATTACGAGAACAATGGTGTTGGTGGTAACAATTTTTCATCGGATGAAAAATCAGATAATGAAAATTATCCAAACTAGCGTGGATAATGTTTCACATTAACGGGTTTTTGTACTTGTAAATCTTGATTTATTGAGATCCTATGGTCATTTTGTACATATGTGCATAGTTTTCCGTAATTTTGTAAATACTATGTGTGTTATCAATATTTTATGGGGTTGTGCAATATAACGCATGCAGACTATATCTTTATTTCAAAAGTAGTAATATGTAATTTATTTTCTCCCTTGTTACCCTGACATGGCGCGGGAGCTTGAGATTCCCTTTTACCATATAGACTGATTCGGATTGAACTTAACATTTAAGTAGATATAATCATGCCAGAGAGGTCATCCATTAGAGGACAAGTTTTTTTACCATGTACATAGTTCTGTTTGTTTTTTTTACGCCTGTCTTTGACGGGACGTAATATGGTATACCGGTGTCCGTCCGTCCGTCCGTCTGCCCTTCCCTCCGTCAACACGTCGTACTCTAACTAGAGAACGCTTTAAACATTTTTCTTGAAACTTTGCAGGATTGTTGTGTATGACGGAAGAAAGCTCCCTGTCGTTTTATTTTGTCGTCGGAGTTTTCGTTCCAGAGTTATGAGACTTTGATTATTTCAAAAAAGCTTGAAATTGCAATTTTGGTCCACATGTCGTACTCAAACTAGAGAACGCTTGAAACATTTTTCTTGAATTTTTGCAGGATTGTTGGGTATGATGGAAGAAAGCTCCCTATGGTTTAATTTTGTTGTCAGATTTTTCGTTCCAGAGTTATTGGACTTTGATTATTTCAAAAAAGCTTGAAATAGAAATTTTCGTCCACATGTCTACTCTAACAAGAGAACGCTATGAACATTTTTCTTCAAACTTTGCAGGATTGTTGGATATGAGGAGAGGAAGCTCCCTATCATTTTATTTCGTCGATGGATTTTTCGTTACAGAGTTATGGGACTTTGATTATCTAAAAAAAAGCATGAAATACATGTACCAATTATGTCCACACGTCATATTCTAGCTAGCGAATGCTTTATTCATTATTCTTGAAACTATGCAAGATTGCTGGATATGACAGAAGAAAGCTCCCTATTGTTTTATTTTGTGGAAGGATTTTTCGTTCCAGAATTATCTGACTTTGACTATTTAAAAAAGTATGATATTCCAATTTCTTTTTACACATTGATATTTAAGACATCACTACCCCTAAAACACTATACATTTTTGACTGTTTAACATCAGATGAAATAATTGATACATATCAGATGCGACGTATTATGGTATACCGGTGTCCGTCCATACGTCGTACTCTAACTAGAGAACGCTTTGAACATTTTTCTTGAAACTTTGCAGGATTGTTGGGTATGACGGAAGAAAGCTCCCTCTCGTTTTATTTTGTTGTCGGATTTTCGTTCCAGAGTTATGGGACTTTGATTATTTCAAAAAAGCTTGAAATACCAATTTTCGTCCACATGTCGTACTCTAACAAGAGAACGCGGTGAACATTTTTCTTGAAACTTGGCAGGATTGTTGGATATGAGGAGAGGAAGCTCCCTATCATTTTATTTTGTAGATGGATTTTTCGTTACAGAGTTATGGGACTTTGATTTAAAAAAGCATGAAATACATGTACCAATTATGACCACACGTCATATTCTAGCTAGAGAATGCCTTTTCATTTTTCTTGAAACTTTGCAAGATTGCTGGATATGACAGAAGAAAGCTCCCTATTGTTTTATTTTGTGGAAGGATTTTTCGTTCCAGAGTTATCTGACTTTGATTAGTTAAAAAAAGTATGAAATTCCAATTTCTGTCTACACATTGATATTTAAGACATCACCACCCCTAAAACAATATACATTTTTGACTGTTTAACATCAGATGAAATAATTGATACATATCAGAAGTCCCTTGTCATGCTTGTTCATATGGAGTTTTTAATTTCAAGAATCATTCCCTTTCAAGTGGGGACGGGCGTATCATGCGCTCATGGCGCAGCAGTTTATGTATTTTGTGTTTGATTTTACGTATTTAAATAAGGTTTTTTGCTTTGTTTTAGCTTGTTTAATGTTTGCCTTGTATAATTTGTCAATGCATTCGCTTTTATTAACTTACATTGCATAAAAAAACACCAGATTTTGGTTTATTTGCTTTGATTGAGCTTAAAACACGTCATGAGCTCACTTCCGGTTTTCATAGACAAAAAATATAGTACTTGTGTATAGGTGAATCCTTTCCTCAAATGTATAAAATGTTAAAAAATAAGTTTTTGTTTCTGTTTAAATTGTATAGAGTAATGTGAAAATTTTCTGAAATCATGGGCGCCAATTTTAAAATGGCGCTTTCGACACCTTTGCATGGGAAATCGGAAAATCACCTGATGGTTTGATATACTAGAAATGTATGAATTTCAGTTGCAACAAAAAAAAATGCTGTTATACCGATGAGTACAGCGATCTCATTTTCCAGGGCAGATATGCTATTTGGTTTTGGGACTTATACTTCAAGTTAAAGATCGATTATCCTTAGATTTGATATCAAGTTTGTAGGTTTATTCTACATTTTACAGTTTTATTTTAGGATTAATACCTTTGAGGCTAAACAACGTTGAAAATCTTATTAAAGGAAAAATGGTAACAGGATTCACAGATTCAGAAGTAGATGAAACTGGGTTGTCTGATGCTTTGCCATTTTCATTACAGAGAAGATTAACAGAACAACAAGGACAATTTCAGGAGGGTGAAAATTTTCACAAAAACGTTCAGGTAAGTTTTTCGTGTCTCATATCGTCAAAGGCGGGGAAAAATATAATTATATATAATTATTTCATCTAATCTAGCATTCTGTAAATTTAATTACAGAATCCAATGTTCATTGATATGGCATGTGTTTGTGTGCTAAAAATAGAGAGCTTTATATATATATATATATAGTAAAACAAATTGTAATGAATCCACACAAGACGGTATATATAGAAAATAAAATTGCGGAAATACAGTTTTCGGATTATTTTAAGTAAACATAAATGTCACAATAAAATTTACACAAAATCATTGTTCCGTTGACTTCCTAAAAAACAAAAAGTCATATTCTGGACTACCGGTTTCACTGTTCATTACAGATATTCATGGCTACTGGAATACCGACGTTGTCAACGGTAACGTAACGTCACAAGTCTTCTTCGATACATGGATAATATAGAGTTGTTTTATACTTATTTTAAATATATCATTAATATTTAAAATTTTAAAGACGAAAAATTAAATTTGATTAAGTTTTGGTTTATATTTGTTTATTAAAATATCCTCCTTATTTATCCGCTGTTGTTCGGTTACATCATTGGGAAATTTGTATTAAGGAAATAATTTAAAGTTTGGAACTTGTTGATTTACACAAGTGTCTATATGTCCACTAACTGGAATTTGACGGGTTGAAGGATCTCGTAGTTGCTGTCTGTGTGTGGATTGTCATACGTTGACGAAAGATGATCATGTTTGCCCGATGTAATTTTCCCGGCACCCGCAGCATGTTAAAACCTATATTAAGTTTCCAGATGCACATTTTAATATTAAAGATTTCACCGTTTTTAAAGGTAAAGGAGCTCCCTTCCTCGAGGTTGGCGCATATACCACAATTTCGACGATTGCATCGTTTTGTTATCGATTTTGACGTCTCCGATTCAAATTTGGCACTGGTTAAGTTTTTTTTCAGTGATTTAGGTTGTCTTTTACTTTTGATAATTTTTGTGTTTTCAAACATTCTACGCATTCTCGGGTCTTGATTTTGATGTATGCCTTTGTGTGTTTCTAGGATTATGAGTCGGAACATACGCTATTACATTTTCTTTTGGCGGGTTTGCCATAATTCGGCTAATGTCAAGATTTAGCTTTTTGAATTCCCATATTTGTAATACCAATTGGGTATTCCCGGTTTATTAATATTGACTTAATTTCTTCAATTCTGGCTTCATGTGCATTTCCTTCTGGTATAATTGTGCATAACCTTCTAGCTAAGTTAAATGGAATATTTGTTCTTGTATTTTTTCGGGTGATACGAGTCGAACAACAAGTACTGTTTCGAGTCGATCGGTTTATAATATACATCCGTAGTGGTATTTTATGTTTCTTTGTTTTAATACAAGTATATCAAGACAAGGTATTTTTCTTCATCGTATTCCATTTTAAATTGAATATATTCGTTGATATTATTTAAAAGTAGTTTAATTTCAGTTAGTTTGTCCAAGTTCAATTCCCATTAAATAAAACAGTCGTCAAGAAAGCGTTTCCAGTTCTGCTTTAAATAACCACAAAAAGCGTTTCCAAATTTTTGCATGGATTATTGGTACATTTTTACCTTTAAATAGCCCATAACTAGGTTTGCATAGGCTGGAGCGACTTTGGTGTCCATGGCTGTTCCAAATTTGCCTATAAAATTCGGTATTAAACATGAAAAAATTGTTTTCCAATATAAATTTTAAGCCTTTGGTTATAAAGGGCTAGTTTATTCGTTCGGGGAGGTCCTGAGTGGCCAGTATTTAATTGTTTCAATTCCAAAATTGTGAGGTTTGTTCGTGCATAAATTTACCACGTCAAAAGAAACTAGCAATGTGCCATCTTTGACAGTTTAAAGGTAGTGTTGTAAACGGTAACGTCGTTAACGGTAATGTAACGTCACAATATTCGTAGTTACACGGGGGATAACTACATTTAGATAATTATGCTCTGTTCAATGCAAAACAAAATTTCCTAATAGACATTGTGATAATTATGCTCTGGTCAATGCAGGACAAAACTTCCTAATAAATATTGTCATAATTATGTTCTGTTCAATACAGGACATTAATGTTATTATCCCCCGTGTATCTAAGAATATTGTGACGTTACATTACGGTTAACGACGTTGCCGTTAACAACAGTACTAAGAAAGTCTACCATAATTGAAACGGGTTGGAGGAAAAAGACATATTTGAAACGATTTTATGTCCTTATGAAATAAGGAAATGTGAATTGTATAATTTCACAAAATATTCTGCATCTTCTTCTATTTGTCTTTATATTTGATCTTTGTGTGAGACTACAATCTATTTCCGATATATACATATATCACATTCACTAGGACTGAGATGGATGTAGAAAAAGACCGATTTTGATTTTATGTATGTAATATTTATATCAATATCAGCTTATCCTTTACTGCGGGTTAAAGTTGGAACCAATCCAGAGATAAGAGTCTTCGTTATACGATTTTTGCAACAACGAATCCTTAATGCTGAAAGAAGCACTGGGCAGTATTCTGAAATCTGCTTCGAAATTAAATAGTACGAGCTAGTTGTTGTTTACTATATCAGCTTTTATAACGAGCTAATTGTTTACTATATCAGCTTTTATAACGAGGTAATTGTTGTTTACTATATCAGCTTTTATAACGAGCTAATTGTTGTTTACTTTATCAGCTTTTATAACGAGCTAATTGTTGTTTACTATATCAGCTTTTCAACGAGCTAATTGTTGTTTACCATATCAGCTTTTAAACGAGCTAATTGTTGTTGACTATATCAGCTTTTATAACTAGCTATTGTTGTTTACTATATCAGCTTTTATAACGAGCTAATTGTTTTTGACTATATCAGCTTTTATAACAAGCTATTGTTGTTTACTATATCAGCTTTTATAACGAGCTAATTGTTGTTTACTATATCAGCTTTTCAACGAGCTAATTGTTGTTTACTATATCAGCTTTTAAACGAGCTAATTGTTGTTGGCTATATCAGCTTTTATAACGAGCTATTGTTGTTTACTATATCAGCTTTTATAACGAGCTAATTGTTGTTTACTATATCAGCTTTTATAAATCTCCCGGTTTTAAGCTCCTAAAAGTATTGATTTGACACGTTTAACTTGCAATAAAAAGTTGTCGCAATGGAAGTCCGCATGAAATAAATTCATAGTTATTTTAGGTATCAGTTCTTAATCACCGATCAGTCGATGCCTACGCTGATGGACTACTGTAAACCGGCTGATGGACTACTATAATATATATACTATAAACCGGGAAATTTTCGCGCAGTTTTGAATTCGCGCTGCCAAATTGTTGACCCTTGACTTCAATAATAGACAAGTAAATCCACCCCGTTTTATCTCTTCCAAACGCGAAAAATCGCGAAAATAAAACTGCAACGAAAATTTCACGGTTTACAGTATTACTGCCTGATGGTATTTATACTCTCATTAGTCAAGTCAGAAATCCGAATAAATTTAGAAATGTGCTCTTTAAAGGAACAATTTAAAAAATTAGAAGCATTTCTCTGATCTGATCTAAGCTGATGTAGCTTTTAATTGCGATCGTAGTGGTTATTTGTTCCTTGGTGGATTTTTCACATCTTACGATTTTTGTCTTCTAAATGTTTTTATTTATCTGCAATGAAGAGACATAAGTTGTCCAAGGGGCAGATTGTAAAATTGAAATTTATTGGAACTTTGGTAATTTGTTATTTTATTTGCCAACTTAAAATTCCAACTGCATTAATACCAATCACAAAATTGATGTGAGAGCACTTTGCCAGTTTAGGTTATGTTTGTTGACGATCCTTTATCAATGACCATAATGGATGTAGCGTTGTTTGATAGTAAGAAAAGAATTCCGCTAAAACCGGTGCTATGGGCCGTCTTGAACTTACTTTGCCTTATGAGCAAAGCCTATTGTTGACGGCCTCATGGTGACTTCAAGATGAAGAACAACAATAAAAGCGTTGTTCCTTTGCTTGTTTTACCATGTATTTGTAAAGACTTTGTGTCATGTACATTTACTCCATATCCTTTCATTGTTTATTTTCTATGATTAAGTATCCATTTGAGTAGTTTGTAGATTCTTACGAAAGTATAGTAGTTTATATAAATTGAAATCCAGAGACTCTGCCATGCGTAAAAATAAGAAACTAGTGTAGCAATCAGATGGTTGAAGACATGCTTTTAATTCTTTTGCAATCCATGGCAACCATATAAGCTTCATAATTGAAGTACGGGGNNGGGGGGGGGGGGGGGTACTAACAGTTTTTTATGAAGAAATGAAGAAAGCAATATTTATAGGGTACAAAACTTGTTTAATGTATTTATCCAAAGTAATAGACGACATATTGGTAAATTTGTAGTTACAATGGATATAGATAAGACAAATATTTCTCTTAAAAAATTTTTAGTACAATAAAAGGAAATATACAATTTTACCGATGTCTGTTGATTCATTAGAAAATAATCGTGAAGTAGCATGGTTGACTTGTATGCTTTCAATTAACAGTCATGGTATCTCCTCCGAAATTGTATGTCATGATATCTCCTTCTGACATGGTTGCTCATGATTTTCATGGTATCTGTGCATACTTTTCATACTTTCTGGTATATCCCTCTACATATATCTTAAGATTTCTGCTCGTACATGGTTTGTCATTCATCTCAAAGGGGCCTCCTCCTACATGTTCATTTAATCTTGGTATACTATTATATCTTCGTGAAAGTTTTATAAGGTGGCTTTTTCCAGGATATTAAGACATAATTGTATAGCATCACTTATGATGCTCTTGAGTATCTTCCTCTAGTCTTTCAACTACTTCATTATTTCGATTTGATCTGCACTCAAGAGACATAAGTTGTCGAAATGGCCCAATACATAATACAACATTACGTTAACTTTTTGTTATTTATTTCTACTTGGCCAATGCCTCTACTGATAGATTGTTAGTCCCGAGGGTATTCACCAACCCAGTAATCAGTACTTCGGTGCTGACCCGAAAACAGATATTATCTGGAAACTTGCAATACATAAATTTTAGAAAATTTGGCTAAAACCGGAGGAGTATTTCCTTCTTTCATAGTTCTTATCTTAGCTATTTTTTTTTTTATTTCCATTTAGATTTTTTTGTTATTTGTGATCTATTAGATTTTACAAATTTTTGAATCATGGTTTTCAATTATTTCTAATCGATCTGCACTGAAGAGACACAAGTTCTCAAAATGGTCAAAAGCAGAAACTAAATTTACAGTAAATTCGGTATTCTGTTTTTTATTACCACTGGACCGATGTCTCTGCAGATGGACTTTTATTCCCCGAGGGTTTTCATCAACCATGAAGTTAGTTCTTCGGTACTGACCCTTATTCCGATTTTATCATTTAAAATTTAGATAATAATGCTTAAAACCAAGAAGTATCTCCCTCTTGCAAAGATCTGTGCTTAGCCTATTTTTGGCTTTTTAGTTATTTGTGCTCTTTTAGATTTTACAAATTTTTTTGTTTATGGTGTGCCAACTTTCCATTTGATCTACACTGAAGAGACATTAGTTGTCGAAATTGCCATGTGCTGAAACTAAATTTAAAGTAACTTCGGTAATTTGTTATTTATGATTTAGACATGTTTATTGATATACATGTTGCGTCTCTTTTTGAAAAGTTTGATTTTCATTTGATTGTCAAAATCATTCCAATTTCGTATTATGTCAGATCGTAATAATAAGTCCATGGTGTTTTAGTGTGTCAATGTACCGAAATGTGTATATGATAATTTTTCTTCTTATTTTGATAAACATGAACACAAATTTTCCACGGAAAATAAGTAATAGTTACATCCGAGTTCCAATATTTAGCACTCATTCTTATAATTTCCAATGTATATGAATTAATACAAATCTAAAAATTAAAGATGTTTTGTACATTCTTCTATATTTATCTGAAGTTTATTCAAAAGAATTAGGGTAAAAATGCGTCACAGTGCTGAATACGTGAGACCTTGATATAAATACAAATGAATAAGTTGTAAACTTTTCTGAAATATTAAACCATATTCATCAAATACTGGAGATAAACAATGGCAGGACATGGAGTAAATACTCATGAAACAAATTATTCTCCAATACATCATGTACATGGTAAAAAAAAGCAACGGAACAACTCTTTTATTGTTGTTCTTCATCTTGAAGTCACCATTTGGCCTTCAACAATAAGTTATGCTCATAAGTCATAGAAAGTTAAAAATGGTTCCTACTACCGGTTTGAGTGGAATTCATCTCTAGATGTCAAGCGAAGCTTTTCTACCCAATGAATACGACATAGTCAACAAATATTAAATTGACTGGCAAAGATTTCTCATAACCGCTGTCATATGTTACCCGGCAAAAAGACTTATAGAAGACAATCACTTCATAAACACAACTCATCCAGACAACTGGAAGACAACTTTGCATAATAAAATTGTAAATTTTGGGCACAATAAACAGTCCAGTACACATTTGGAAATTAAAAAAAAATGAAAGTATGATAGTGTATTCATATGAGAAATTATCTCAAGAACAAGCTGACCACAACTGAAAAAATAGAGTCAGTTTTATTATGATTTGATGTCGAAATAAGTAATTCTCTTCAGAAAAAGAACATGTTTTATTGACTTGCACTTTAAATATGTTTAAGGATGTCAAAATTTAATACAAAAATATTCCTCAACGGATAATATTTTATCTGTAACATTCTGTTCAATAAACGTTATAAGAAATGATGAAATTATTTAGAACTTCTGTTTTTGATTTCAGGTTGACGGACGCATTGTTACAGGACAAAATGCTGCATCCGCCACTGGTGTCGCTGAAGAAGTACTGAAATTGCTTTCGCTATAACCTGTTGGTGGATAGCATCAGAATGAACACGGCATGTAGTCCTCTTACTTGGTCTCTGTTATATGACTTGATACTGTTTTTATCTTTTTCCAAAACAGTGGACTTGTCTTCTCAATAAATAACAAAACACCGAAATTACTGTTAATTTTTTTTTCTGCATATGCACATTTCGACAAAAATGTTTTGATTTAATCTGCACTGAAGAAAAATGGGGGTTGTCTAAATGGCACCATGCTGATTCAATTAACTTCGGTATTTTGTTATTAACACGAACTTTGGTAAATAACAAAAATAATGAAAATAATGGCCCCTAAGGATAATAATTAATTGAGTCTAACCTTAGTTGTAATTTTAAGAGTGTACTATTGGTAATATTCATGAGTGAACTCTTGAACATAACTTAATTGTTTGCTTGGAGCAAAAAAATGTATTGAATAAGACTAAAAATGGAAAAAAGAAAAGTAACTAGAAAGGAATTTAAAAAATATATCACTAACGGCAAACTTTACAGCGCTAGAATTGAATATCTTTTGCATTACATTAGTTTATCCAAAAAGTAAAAACTGGATACGGTATAATTTAGGTCAGGGTCATCAGTCGGATTCCTGTGCATCGAACTGTCTGGTATACCAAAAGCAAATAGAAAAAACAACTCCACACTAATTAAACGATGTCTAGCGGAAAAAGAGGGAATAAATATTATTTGGCATGTCCTTTCATTTGCCCGTAGTACAGTATATGACTGTCTCCTAGTTCTATCCCGCACCTGGATTTTTACAAGGGACTCCGTGTACAGAGCTGAACGGAAGTGTCACCATATGGTACAGTAGTCAGGGAGTACCATCTTTATGTAAGGTAGTTAGGTCATAATACGGAAAGCCAGACAACGAACTATTGTAGACAAACTTTGGAGAATCGCTATTTTCATTGTAATATATACAAATGTAAGTCACCTTTTATATTTCCGTTCCACTTCTATTACGATTTTTTATCAAATGTTTGAATTGGAGCTGCAATTAAACTATAACTAATCAATCAATTTACCAAGTTCTGCCATAAATGATGATTCAGGCTAGTAACACGAATTTACGTGGTTTTAGCTATTGCTGCCATTTCTTATCATTGGAAAATTTTCCTACAAAATAAAACTTACTTCCAAAAAATAATTATAGTAAGTAAGTAAGTAAATTGTTTATTATAGTGACGTGTAAATTATACAATAGTGCAAATTATATATCACTCCTTGACAAAATACACCCGGCCAAATGGACCTTTAAGTTACCTATTATGTCATCATTATATTTTATCACGAACAATTTGTTTCTGTTACGATGAAATTTGAAATTGTTATTTCAGTTGAACAGGTTTCACTACGTTTTGTTTTAATGGATAAGTTGCATATAAACAAGGCCATTCTGGTGGGGTATATACGTATATGTGAATATTCTTTTTTTTCAAATACAAGAAAAAACGTGAAGATCCAAAAATAACTGATAATTAATTATGGCCTCATGGTACGGTTTCTTAAAACTGAGCTTACTCGTAACCTCAAAGATTTCAAAGTTAATTATGGATGTAACTAATAGGCATAGGCAATGGACTTGATGGGCAAAAATTTTTGAATTTGCGGGAAAAAATTAATGTATATACTACGACACATTTTATAGATAAAATAATTCCAGAACAAATGATTTTTTTTCTCAATTCATCTGCATACACGTGAGTTCACACTTTAAATTTGTCACATATTAAAATGTTAAATTTTAACTAAACTATTTCGTTTTAAGGTGGTTCGTTGGTACAAGCAAAATCCATTAGAATTTTCCAAGCAAACTATAGAAAATCAAAAATTTAAATATTCTTTTATAATTAAAAATTTAATAAAACTTTGGGGTCGCAGACGATATAAGCTCACAATCTGTCACCGAAAATAAATTATTTATGTTGTATCCGAAACAATTTGGATTCATTTAATATATTGCTAGCCTTTGTGTCAAATTTTTAAAGAACAAAAAGAAAAGAGAGGGCCACAGAACTTATTATCAAATAATCTCAAAGTAGTGATTTCTATGAAAAATATTTTTTCTAGTTGCCTCCCTTGTTTAAATTTTCACTTGAAGGAATTTTACAGTAAAAACACCATCCTGAATTTTACATAAAAAATATATGCTAGATTATTAGAAATGGGTCAATTACTTGTATTGTAAGCGAAATATTCAAATGATTTCTCCAAATTTTAAAAGCATACAACTTGAATTCAAAATGGCGGAATGCTACTGAACTGCTTCAATCAGGTCTTTCAAATAGATAGTGTTTGTACGACTGATTGTTGTTGTTCTATGAAAGCATATTAGCTTATTAACGGATGGAAACTTATAGACCCACACAGAATAATATCCTGATCCATCTTCATGTATTTGATATGTCAGCACTTTGTCTCCAAACCTGTAAAATATAGAGCAAACTGACAACAAATCGCTGTTACATTCTGAAAAAAAAATGTTTTCATCTTTACTTAAATTCTATTTGCATTCATTCAATTTTGTTACAAGTATTAACAAATAATTATTATAGGTTTCATTATGAGTGATTCTTGTTTATCGCTTGTTATCAACTCGCGCTATTTAATTACACAGTATAATTATGGAGCTTCAGCGAGTTAATTATTATTTGTAATTAAATAGCGATAGTTGATAACAAGCGATATACAAGCCTCACGAGTTGTGAAACGTATTTCTCTAATGATAAATTTCATTTGTAACCTTTTCTGCTGTGTTCTCCCAATTATCACACGGGGTCAAATCTGCTCGAAAAATATTTTAGGTGATTCCCGAGATAGGTAATTTAATTGTGACTGATTACCAAAATTATGTAAACGAACCCGCTTCAGAAATGACAATGTGAGAATCTTTCAACTATATTAATGTTCATATTGCATTGTTTACAAAGTGTTTATGCTTATTCTATTGCAAATGTAAAAGCCATTTTTCCTGTATAAGTTTTATTTCAAAATTATTTGTAATTTTTGTGTGAAACATGCACAAAAGTGAAGTTTGTAAGCAAAAATTTGAGCAGTCAGTCTTGTTTATGAAATAAAAACCTTATTTCAGTGTCTTATGAAAACTTCGCTTTATTTGGGAAGCTCTAAATGATGTTTGAGAACTGCGACTACAAAAAAAGTTAAGTTTAGGGTTTAAACAAATATTACAATATATGCCGATTTTGTGGGTGATTGCTAGGAGTAAGTAAGTTTTGATGGTGAATACCAAATATCAAGAAAATAAGATAAAATTATGTTTATAGTAAAGAAGCGAAACAAAAGCACTCGGGCGGTTAAAAAATAATAAATGAAGGTGCACAACCAAATGCTTCAGAGAGTTAGCTTTGTCTTATCGCTTGAAAAAGCTTTTGGAGTCTAATCATATTGGTGCTAGGAAAAAAGTCAAAATTTAATATAAGATTTCTCTGGGATTTGCTAGATTGAAACATTGCAACATCAATGACATCATATGACAAATATCAAACATCTGGAGTAACGAGAGGAATAGAAACAAAAATTATCAAATGTTTACAGGGAAGTTTAAGCATTTCGGAATCAAGTTTACATTCATGCTGTTCACATTTGCGTACAAATACTAGGAAAAAGAGAAACAAAGACAACAATTTAATTGTTGCCAATTAATAACGCCAAAAAGGCAAAACTTACTAATCAAATTAATCATTCAAAGCCAATCATATCTTTTAAGGGCATTTCATAAATATAAGTAGCATATCATTGGTATTGAAAGTAATTCATTTGGTCATCAAAGGTCTTAGAAGCACAGGATTGGTCTTTGAAACATAACATAGGTCTCATGAGCAGTATATTGATCAAGTTGCATATCATAGGTCTTATGATCAACAACAGTAGTCAGTCCATACAACGACAGACATTTTTAGAAGTTCGATAATAATTGCATTCACTACAGCGAAGGATTTTATATAGTATGAGAATGTGGATCTTCCGAAACAGGTACAACATCCTATCATTGGTCTACAGAAACATACATGTATCGTCACAAAGGAACTAAAGGCATCTGAGAATAAATTATTTTGTTGAATAGGATTGCTTTGTCACTGGTGATGATTTCTGTTATGATATTGATGAAGACATCGACAACAACATCGATGGCAACCGTCAACCAAGTGGTAAAAGTTTAACTGAACAGAGGCTATATTTTACACCCCAAGCTTCAAATGTAAAACTGATCTGCGGTCGTTAAAAATACACATTGTATACAATTGTAACCTTTTCCGTTTGATATGTATACACTGTGTAGTCTTTTTAAGGTAACAAAATGTAGGCGTGGGTTGTAAATCTTGACTTCGATTCATTGAGTTTTGCCACTTGGTTGACATTTGCAATAATTTAAATTGAACAATAATATTTTTCACGAATATGTAGAATTGTTGTTGACAAAATCAACAACAGTGATGAGATACGCGCATTAATCCTAAATTGTTTGGCTGAACGTTTCTACATAACAAATACCGAAGTTACTGTTAATTTATTTTCTGCATATGCGCATTCGACAACTTATGTCTTATCAGTGCAGATCAAACCAAAACATTTAGAAGTCCATTTATCGAAAAACGTATAAAAGCTGATAGAGAACAAATAACCAAAAGGGCCTAAATAGAAAAGCCAAAATTCAGCTAAGAACAGAACTATGCATGAGGGAGATACTCCTTTAGTTAGTTTTAAACAAAATTTTGTAAAATTTAGATATTGAAAGTTTCAATAAAGTCGGTTTCCTGGTCAGTACCGAAGTACTGACTACTGGGTTGGTGAATACCCCCGGGGACTAATAGTCCACCAGCAAAGGCATCGGCCAAGTAATAATAAATAACAAAATACCGAAGTTACTGTAAATTTATTTTCTGCATATGCGCATTTAGACAACTTATGTCTCATCAGTGCAGATCAAGCCAAAAGCTTTGGATGTCCATTAATCGAAAAACGTGTAAAAGCTGATAGAAAACAAATAACCAAAACGACCTTAATAGAAAAGCCAAAATTCAGCTAAGGACAGAACTATGCATGAGGGAGATACTCCTTAGTTTTAAACAAAATTTTGTAAAAATTAGATATTGAAAGTTTCAATAAAGTTGGTTTTCGGGTCAGTACCGAAGTACTGAATACTGGGTTGGTGAATGACCTCGGGGACTCACAGTCCAGCAGAGGCATCGGCCCAATGGTAATAGATAACAAAATACCGAAGTTACTGTTAATTCATTTTCTGCATATGCGCATTTATGGACTTATGGAAGGATTCAGAGTTGTTGTTCGAGACAAAGCATCTTAAGGATTCTACATGCCCCTATTTTTTAGGTACCAAGTGTAAAGATCATTACAGAATAATTCACAAAAAACATTCCAATAACTCTTCGAATCTTTCAGACCCATATGAAACAAAGTTGCGTCCTTTAATTATAAGCATTTTTATGCAATACGCACAAAGAAAAATATGATTAACTTCCGGATAACCTAATAATACCTTCACTTTTGTGGAGTTCAAACTGTTGGTGTTTTAGTTTGGTTTTGGTCCCGTTCATTTTTTTTTGTCTTTGCCTTGTTGTCTTTATTTGTGTTACATCTGAATTGCCATCTTTTTTTTTTATCATTTAAGAATTTCCGCCTCCATCTTTTTTTCGCTATTCATTTGACGATATATTATAAATCATGACTTTGAAGTTTTGTTGAATACATTTAAGAAGTTTTGTAATAGATATAAACATGCTATATCTAAATATGGCGTTACTCGTAAACAGCTTATTACTATGGGCATTTCTACTCCACAATTTTACGGAAATGTTGTTAAAAATGCCAGAAGTGATTAAAAATCCAGAAAAGCTGGGACGTAACTTACATTCTTTACGTAATAGGGGATATCGGCAAGATATTCTGCTTGCATCCGTTAAATTAGCTTTGAGACCTAGTGACCTGAAAATTTTGCACACATACTGGCCTCTCACTGATACTGCCGATGTCTACTGAAATTTATGATGATTCTTGACCAAACCCTT
>MJUU01008941.1:13314-37260 GCA_002080025.1 Modiolus philippinarum
TAAAAAATATCGTATACAATTTTTTTGAAAAATTTTTTCCAGAAATCCTCACTTTTTCACATTTTTCCATATTTTTAGCCCCAAAATACAGGTATCCTTAAGCCTTAACCTAAAATTCACCTTTTGAACATTAAAGTAGACATGTTCAAGTAATATTGCTATTCAAAGTTGAAAAAATGTCATATACAATTTAAAAAAAAATATTTTCCAGAAATCCTCACTTTTTCACATTTTTTCATATTTTTAGCCCCAAAATGCAGGTATCGTTAAGCCTAAACTTAAAATTCATCTATTCAACATTAAATTACACATGTTCAATTAACATTGCCATTCAAAGCTGAAAAAAATGTCATATACAATTTTTTAAAAAATATTTTCCAGAAATCCTCACTTTTTCACATTTTTTCTTATTTTTAGCCCAAAAATACAGTTATCGTGAAGCCTAAACCTAAAATTCACCTTTTAAACATTAAAGTAGACATGTTCAAGTAATATTGCTATTAAGAGTTGAAAAATGTCATATACATTTTTTTTTTTAAAATATTCTCCAGAAATCCTGACTTTTTCACATTTTTTCATACTTTTAGCCCAAAAATTCAGGTATCGTTAAGCCTAAACCTAAAATTCACCTTTTGAACATTTAAGTAGACATGTTCAAGTAATATTGCTATTCAAGGTTGAAAAAAATGTCATATACAATTTAAAAAAAAATATTTTCCAGAAATCCTCACTTTTTCACATTTTTTCATATTTTTAGCCCCAAAATACAGTTATCATTAAGCCTAATCCTAAAATTCACATTTTAAACATTAAAGTAGACATTTTTAAGTAATATTGCTATTCAAAGTTGAAAAAATGTCATATACAATTTTTTTAAAAAATATTTTCCAAAAATCCTCACTTTTCACATTTTTTTTCATATTTTTAGCCCCAAAATACATTTATCGTACAGCCTAAACCTAAAATTCACCTTTTAAACATTAAAGTAGACATGTTCAAGTTATATTGCTATTCAAAGTTGAAAAAATGTCATATACATTTTTAAAAAAAAATATTTTCCAGAAATCCTGACTTTTTCACATTTTTTCATATTTTTAGCCCCAAAATACAGGTACCGTTAAGCCTAAACCTAAAATTCACCTTTTAAACATTAAAGTATCCTTGTTCAAGTAATATTGCTATTCAAACTTGAAAAAATGTCATATACAATTTTTAAAAAAAATATTTTCCAGAAATCCTAGGTTTTTGTTTATTTTTTGCATTTTTTACCCCAAAATGGACAAAACTGCAATTTAAGCTTAAAAAGATATGTATTATGCCTAACTATTGTGTATTCCACCAGAAAAGAACAAAAACGACTGTTTTCAGAGTGGGGCCAAAAATGGCCCTTACTGTCCCCACTCCTTTCTGGAACAACGGCAGTAGAATACCTAAGGAGCAAAGAACAAGATTACATAAAAGTCCAGAGACAAGGCAAAGGCAAGAACACAAGACGGAAGACCAGATGCTACACAACCACAAAACATAAACTATATTTTAACTCTCAAAAAGAGTGACATCAGGTACTCCGCAAGGGTAAGCATGTCCTGCTCTGTATACAGCACCTGTCACACTGTCAGTGGGTCACACATTATCCCATTTTAATTTAGATATCAATCTATTTTCTTACCCTGCCCTACAGACATGTTCGAAATATAAACTGAAGTAAAGTTTGTAATCTTTGTTAACATTTTAACATATTTTCAATTCAAAAAATTTGGTAAATGCCTTGAAAACACAATCAATACCCCAGCTGCACAATAAACGGTAAATGTCATTATGCTGTTCACGTGTTTCAAGGATTAATTTCATCAACAGCAATATGGAAAGCCATTATCCAAAAAGATTAAAAAAAGAAGTATTCATGAATTTCATTACAAAAAGAAGAACTTGTAAATTTCATTACAAAAACGGGACTAAAAAACAAACTAAAAAAAAGAAAGACTTAGAACATAATTTGAAAGGGAAAATATCAAAGGATATGCCTAAGGGTAATTAATATGCATTCTAATCAATCTTGTTCCTTTTTCTGCTATTGCCCTAAGGAGTTGGAGACGAGACATACTGTTCCCTATTATAATTATTTGTATGCCTGTCTTGGTATCGTTGGAACAACAATTTGAAGATGGGTGAGCTCATTTTTACAAATGTTCTTGATGGCGGCATAAAAAAAATAATACTTTGACAGATATTTCATGCACGACTGACATATATTAGAAGTTAGCTATACAATTCAAGACCGGGAATACTTAAGCATCGGGTGTTAAAGGGTTATTTTTTGTACAACGTACATTTTTATACATCGTACAAGCTGCTCTTTCATTTCGCAGACATTCGTACAGAGAAGTGCATCGTAAAATGTACACACCAGTTTTGAGTTTTGAGCTATTTTCGTACATCGTGCAAGTTCATTTTTATTTTTTTCTTACATAGACCCCTCAAGCAAAAAGAAGGAATATTTTGTCAGTTTGTATGCATTTGATACTTACTAGGTTCCTTATTAAAACAAATAGGGTCAGTTTGACATAATTTCACCCGTAAGTGACACAGGTTTAAGCTTGTGCTTTACATGATAAGTTCATGCACCCTAAGGTTTAATTTTTTTGTAGTCCAGAAATGACTTACCTGGAAGAGACAAAAGAACAAGTGAATAAGATGTTGTTTTGACCGATTCCCATTCGTTTAATTTTGGAATGACTTCGATGCCACTGATGGTGGACTGTTAGTCCCCGAGGGTATTCACCAGCCCAGTAGTCAGTACTTCGATACTGACCCGAAAGCCGATTATTTTTGGAACCTTACAATATCTAAATTTGTAAATTTTGTTGAAAACTTAGGAGTATCTCCCTCATGCAAAGCTCTGTCCTTAGCTGATTTTGGTTTTACATTTAGATCACATTGGTTATTTGTTCTCTATCAGTTTTTAAACATCTTTGATTTCATGGTCTTCCAAACGTTTAGATTTTATCTGCACTGAAGAGACATAAGTTGTCGAAATGCGCATATGCAGAAAATAAATTTACAGTAAGTTCGGTATTTAGTTATTTGCCATAAGTTGAAAAATCTTGCCAATACATTTGATTCTCACATTCTTTTCAAAACATACTTACTCCATGGCGGGTTGGGAGCAAGGGAGTTACCTTGATATAATTTTTGTCCAGAATACCGCTTATGTGCACGATAGGGGCCTTCTTGATCTCGATTGAGGGGGAGATTATTGTTCACCTCTAGGAATAAATGCCCTGTCCTTGATAAACTGGAATTTTCTTTGTATCGTGTACGTTTTTGTCACATGTACATTCATATCCTTTCATTATTTTCTAAGAGGTAAGAAATAATATTACATGTATAAAAAGTGATAAGGTCTTATCATATGAAAACATATGTGAAATATTTTTACCAATTAGATGAAATTTCACTAGAAATAAATAGCTGAAATATGAAACCTTATCATTTTCTATTCAAACGATATGCCAAATTTCAAAGTTTTTATAAAAGCAGATCAAATGCGAAAGTCGGGGTCAAAAGGTTTATAATTTTAGAACCAATCAGAACCAATCAACTGCCAAACCAGTTCAAATCTTTGATTTTTCTAATCATAAAAGATTCAAATTTTCTCTAAACTAAACAAAATATGACAGATGGTTATGCTTATTATTACATTATAATATTACTTAAATAATGCCATTGGTTTAAATGTTGTCACCTGATATTATATTCCATCAGTTTGATGTTTGATGTTGCTTGCTTAAAAATGATATTGACCGATGACGTAACTGATTCTGATTTCGGCCATTCAGAAATGCTGTACTATAAAATAAGAATGTTCGGTAAACAAAATATTTTAAAAATGAAATGGCGTTGGACTCACAGTAGGCGTCTGTTGACTTTAGAAGCATTTTGCAACATTTAAAAAATACCCGAAAGGTGATCGAAATTAAAAATATGCGATTCACAATTGTGTTATGGGTTGAAGTAATTCTACAGTTTTTCATTTCGATCATGTATCACAGGAATTTTGGACTAAGTCGAACCAGATGGATGTTTTAATGCATGTTTTTTTTTGTTTGTTTTTTTTTGTATTTTGAAACCATTGGCTGCTGATGGACCATAGGTCCCCGAGGGTATTCACCAGCCAAATAGTCTGACATGAAAAAAATGACCTAGTGTTATTTAGAAACTTACCTTTTTCATCAAAATTCTAACCCGTTAAATATACTGAGGCTTCATTCCGTGTATAGCACTCGGTAGATGTCCTTGGCACTGAATTTGGCTGCCTATTTCGATATTTTTGGTAATGAGTATTTTTTTTTACTACCTTTGGATTTTGGCTTTCCAAATCGTTTGGTTTTAATGCTGCAGATGAGAAGTTACTCCTTGAAAAACGTTAATGAAATATGATTTCACGTTTATAGATCAGGAGTTTTGATAAATCGTATCACTTTACAAATTATATAAGTCAATGAAAAATGCGATTGACCTCATATGATATACTGATAGCTAAACTTTTTCGGTGTGCAGAGGTCGGAATACTAAAAACAAAAGTAAATACAAATTTTGTTTCTGCATATGCGCATTTCGACAACTTCTGTAACTTAAGTGCAGATCAAATCAAAACATTTTGAAATCCGTATACAGAAATATGAATAGAAGCTGATAAAGAACAAATTACCAATAGGGTCTAAATAGTACAGCCAAAAATCAGCTAAGGACAGAGCTATGCGAGAGGGAGATACTCCCCAGATTTGAAACAAAATCTTGTTAAATTTAGATATTTCGAGTTTCCAAATAAAATCGGTTTTCTAGCACCGAATTACTGGCTACTGGGTTATTCTGAAGAAAAAAAAATCGTTGAAAACACATGCTTACCAATTAACAGGTATCCTGATTATAATGTGTCCATTAAAAGCAGTTTAAAAAGACCTAAAAATATTAATCTCCGCTTTCGGAAAATACTAATTTTAGGTCTATCAAAACTCACATCGACCTCTACAAAAGACCATAACTGTATAATATATGATGTAGATTGTGAACACTATTTTATTTTATCAAATTTTCCATAAAAAATATGAATTTGTCGAATCGTCGTTAATTTACATGTGCTGGTACAATAACCAGAGGCTCCCAGGAGCCTGTATCGCTCACCTGGCCTTCAGTTGCCACAATCAAGCTAACATGTAAGTATTACAGTTGAACTTCATTCCCTCAAACTTTAGTAGTTCGAACACCACCAATATCTTGAACTGTATTTTAAGTCTGATCATGTTTTACTATATTTCTTTCTTGGGTTTTTTGACACAAACGTTCTTGCTAAGGACCACTTTTGACACAAGTTTTGAAGTTGAGACATCATTTTGTAAATGGCAGTCGAAGACAATTTTCAACACCATATTTTTAAGTTACAGCATCAATATCTATTTGGAAACCAACTGAAATCAGACAATGTTGAATTTTCCCATCTTTTGTGGTGGCCATTTTGAAAATGGCAGTCAACTAACAATTTTCAACACCGGTTTTGAAGTCACAACATCAATATCCACTTGGAAACAAAATTTCATTGAAATCGGACAATGTTTAATTTTCCCGCCTTTTTTGGCAGCCATTCTAAAAATGGCTGTATAGGCGAACAAATTTTAACATCAGTTTTGAAGTTGCGACATCACTAACTATTTGGAAACCAAGTTTCATTGAAATCAGACGATTTTGAATTTTCCGCCTTTTTTTGGCCGTCATTTTGAAAATGGCAGTAAACGAATAATTTTCAAATCTGGTTTTGAAGTCGCAACATCAATATCTATTTTGAGACCAACTTTCATTGAAATCGGACAATGTTGAATTTTCCTTCCTTTTTTTGGCGGCCATTTTGAAAATGGCAGTAAATGAACACTTTTCAACAACGGTTTTAAGTTGCAACATCAATATCTATTCGGAAACCAACTTTCATTGAAATCGGACAATGTTGAATTTTACCACCTTTTTTGGCGGTCATTTTGAAAATGGCGGTAAACTAACACTTTCCAACACCGGTTTTGAAATCGCAACATCAATATCTATTTGGAAACCAACTTTCATTGAAATCGGACAATGTTGAATTTTCCCGCCTTTTTTGGCGGCCATTATTAAAATGGCGGTCAACGAACAATTCTTAACGTCGGTTTTGAAGTTGAAACATCAATTCCTATTTGGAAACCAAATTTCATTGAAATCGGACAATGTTGAATTTTCCCGCCTTTTTTGGCGGCCATTTTGAAAATGGCGGTCAACAAACACTTTTCAACACCGGTTTTGAAGTCGCTACATCAGTATCTATTTAGAAACCAAATTTCATTGAAATCGAACAATGTTGAATTTTCCCACCCTTTTTGGCAACCATTTTGAAAATGGCGGTCAACAAACAATTTTAAACATCAGTTTTGAAATCCACACAGCATGGCAACTTTTTATCAATTTACAGTTTAACTTAATCTTCTATAGTTTCGAAATAAAAGTCGAAAAATATGAAAATTTTGAAAATTCTGTGAAAAAGGGGCAATAACTCCTACATGGATGTTTGGATTTTCTTCAAAATTTCAGGGTTTGTAGATCTTGATATGCTGAACCTTTTTGCAATATACACTTGACCTCTATCCGTTACACTTTTTGAAATAAAAAATAAGAAATGTACAAATTTTGAAAATTTTAAGGAAAAAGGGCAATAACTCCAAGAAGAGTTTTCGGATTTTCTTCAAAATTGCAGGGCAGGTAGATCTTGCTATGCTGATTACTGTTACCCAAGTCAGATTTTTGATATTTGTAACGGTTTTCCAGTTGCAATTTACCCCCATGGTCTATTTTTAGCAATGGCGGCCATGTTTGACCAGCCGACTAATCGAACACAATTTTGAGAAGCAATACCCTGGTAATGATTCAAGTGAAGTTTGGTTACATTTGGCCCAGCGGTTTCAGAGGAGATGATTTTTGAAATTGTTGACGGACGGACAGACGGACGATGGACGACGGACGCATAGTGATGGCAAAAGCTCACCCTGGCATAGCCAAGTGAGCTAAAAATGTATTCAGTCCGACAGTTTCTGTCTGCAGTTGATAGATGACTGTTGATCTTTCGAGTAAGTTATAAAGGGATATGGAGTAAATGCAAATGAGACAAAATCTCTACATATAAATGGTTAAAAAGCAATGGAATAACGCTTATGTTGTAATTCAAGATGAGGCCTTCAACAATGAGCTTTCCTCATACCTCATAGTAAGTTAAAGACGACCCCTAACGCTGGTTTGAGCTGGCTTCATTGCTAAATTTCGGGAAATGCTACATCCATGCTTTTTACCAATAGATGCAGGATCGTCAATTAACAAACTTAAATGGCAGTGTTCTTACAGATGCCCAAAAAACTAGAAGCTCTGAAGAGCTCACCTGGTCCAAGGCTGACATAGACAGTCCAAAAAACCAATGTTAAAGGGTTTCATATTCTAGTACGTTAATTGACCTCGATGTTACATAATCTCCTTGATAATCTTCTTGGCACAATGTGTCCAAGGAGATTATCTTCGAATGAATTTACCATAGCACCAGCCCTATATCCCCTTCAAAATGGGCCACCGAAGGAAGTTGTCTCAAAAAATGTTTCTAATTGGCTATGTAGCTTTAGAGAAAGATCTTTCAATGCTTTCCCATTATGTTCAATGTTAAAGTATGTTCCCCGCTGGTGGCCATCTTGGATCTTGGATCTAATGCAGACTTGCCAAGCACATTTTAAGGGAGCCACTAAGGACAGTTGTGACCAGGTATGAATCAAATTGGTGTCAAGTAGTTTCAGACGACCAGAAGATCTTTGAATTTGTTTACCCGAAGGGCCCAATGTTAAAGTAAATGCCCAGCGGCGGCATCTTGGATCAGATGCGGGCCTGTCAGACAATTTCAATCGTGAAGGTCGAATATGGGATTTTACTTGTACGTGAAATAATATCCCATGTTCAATAACTATTTAATATCTNTTTTTTTTTTTTTTTTTTTTGTAAATTATAAAACCTAAGGTTTATCTCCCTTAATCGTATTTTTGTCCTAAGCTATATTTGATATTACTTATTACTGATTATTCGGATTTTGATTGGTTTTTGCATTTTTAACATTTTTTGCAATAATGGATTTCTTATTTTGGGGTATTAGTGCTGCTAATGAGGAACAAGATTGCTACTCGTAGCTATGTCCCCGGCCGCTGCAGTTAAGTCGATAAAGTCCCTTAACTCATGTAAAATTTTGTGAATCAAAATGGCGGCAGGATATGATCAACTGCATAAGTAGGTGGCAAACAGCCAAGCAAAATTTCAGTAAAATCCCTTAATTGGATTTTGAGGAGATGTGTCCACAAAGTCTTCATATGTTTTAGTATGCATTAAGTCGATCAAGTCCCATAACTCCCGTAAAATTTGTCAAATCTAAATGGTGGCATGGTATGATCAACTACAGTTGGTGACAAACAATCACACTAAATTTCAGCAAAATCTGTCCAGTGGAGTTAAGCCCACAAAAACGTGACACACGGACGCAGACCATTACTTTGTCCCTCTGTCGCGTTGCGGCGGGGGACAATAAATTGTTATGATCTAGTACATATGGAGACTAATATTCCTGGAAAATTTGAAGGAAATCTGAGTGGTGGTTTTTGAGGAGTTGCGTCCACAAGATCCGTCATTGTATTGCATTGTTAAAGTCCAATAACCCCTACAAAAATGACGATGCGATATGATCTAGTACATATGGCGACTAATAATCCTGTAAAATTAGAATGAATTCGGACTAGCAGGTTCTGAGGAGTTGCGTCCACAAGATTTGCCATTGCATAACAATGTGGAAATAATCAAAGTCCCATAACTCACACAAAATTTGACGAATCAGAATGGCGATTCAATATGATCTAGTACTAATGCATTTTAAACATTTTTTTGCAATAATGGATTTCTTATGTTTGGGTTTTAGTGCTGCTGATGAGGAATAAATTTCCGAAATGGCCATACAGCTCATTAAAATTATTGCAATTGGAGTTTAACATGTGTGTTATGGTATAATGCTCATTTACTCCATATCCTTTCATTAATTATTTGACAAGATGAAAATCTAAAACTTATCTGGAATCATTTTTGAAATATAAGGCAAAACATATGAAATTTAGAAAAACAAATGACAAATAAAGGGCAATAACTAATAATTGGTATTTAGATTTCTTCAAAATTTTCAGGTTGGTAGATTTTCATGTGCTGAACATTTTTAGAACTTAAAGTTGACCTCTAATTGTTATAGTGTTTTCATAAAATAAAAATTATTAAAATTTTGAAAATTTTACGGTAAAGGGCAATAACGCCAAAACATGTTATCAGATGTTCTTAAAAATTGCAGGGCAAGTAGATCTTGCCACGCCGATCACTTTTACTCCATGTCAGATATTTAAAATCTGTAATGGTTTTTGAAGTATTTGCAAAAAAAAAGCAATTTACCACTTGTGCTATTTTTAGTAACGGCAGCCATGTTATTTGTTCCTCGGACTAATCGAACACAATTTTGAATCTTGATACCATGGTAATAATTCAGACCAATTCAGTTAAAATTGACCAAGCAGCTTAGAGATTTTTGAAAAATTTTACGACGGACGGTCGACGGACGCCAAGTGTTGGCAATAGCTCAAAAGGCCTTTTAGGTCAGGTAGGCCAACAGAATTTGATGGGTGACATGAAAATCGTGATTGGCGGACAAGAGTGATGACAATATATACCCAAACTTATTCAGAAATTGCGGGTATAATTATTATAAAAATATAGTACAAAAGACATCAGAGTGAAATGGAGAACATATGGAAACAATGTACACGTTTCATTGGAGCAATTACTTAACTTGAAAAAGGCGCTTTAAAATCCGAGTAACTTTAAAATTTGGCAACCAATTGTTCTGAAACAATTTTCAACACCACCATACACCCGCGCTTACCATTTTCCCAGCTCAACCAAATTTTAGGTTTAAAACTAGGAAAATGGGGGCTACTCGTAAAATTCAATTTATTTGTCGGTATTGTATTTATCATAAAACTTTTATCTTTAAAACAACTATCTTGTTCTTTTTTAGCTACAATTAACGTGAAACATAGCAAAACCTGCATTCTGACCTTTTTAACAACGGAGGTCATGCTTCATTTGATCGTGTTTGAATTTTTATTCGCAAGAAACGCTATAAAGGGCGGACATAAAAACATGCACATGGATTAACAGGGATATTGGCAATCCCAGGCCTCAAAGTAGCATTTTGACACAAGGAGCCAGCTGGCTCCTAACCTCCTAAACTTAGGAGACAATCCAAAAATTTAGGAGCCAGTTAAAATATTTCAGTAGCCAATCATTACTTACTTGTCAAAATGTTACTTACTGAGAGGAATTTATTTACCATGTTGAAAACCGACTGCAAGAGGAATAACATTAAAAGCACTGTACAGAAACTGTTTCCCCTTTGTGCACTTTGTATAATTACTCCCAATATTTCTTCACTTGCAGTATCTGCACCTCTTGGTGTTAAAGATTTATCATATCAGTCAGGAAAATGACTTAAGCCACTATCTTGAAATTTTTCTTACGTTAGTTCTGTACTGATGGTACTAGAACGATAGCATGTATAGCTGTATATACATTTAAAGCAGAGGTACCAATGTATTCATCTATTTCATTTTAATAACGGCTGAACTACGACTTTCAGGTTCAGAAATAGCTTCTAAAGAGTTTTTTGTCGTTTCTTTTTTTTAAGGGGATGCTTGGTGTAAGGGTATGAAACTTGTTTTACATTAACAGGTTTTATCTGGGTATTTTGGGGAAAAGGCCCTGGGTCATTTTGGGGAATTTTCAATCAGTCCAACCATCAGTTTAGGAAAATCATTTTTGTTTACTCTCAGAAGCAAAATAAATTATAGTCGGAAGAATAAAATTTTAAAAACAGTAGTTCCTTCATTTTTCCATCAATTATAAATTCAACTCACAGATTGTAAAAACAAACAATAACACATTTCAACATAATCAATTGAAAGTTTTTTTTCTATTTTCCACTTTTTTCTGTATATTTCTACAAAACCCTTCAAAAATGTTGCATTTATTCATTTTCACTACACTTAAGAAAAATATATGTGTTTGAATTTGCCGCCAAAGAAACAAAACAATGGGAGATAACCAATTTGCCGCCAAAGAAACAAAACAATGGGAGATAACCAACTTCCTGTCACATTTGTTTACTTCCTGAAAAAAACGTGCCTATGATGTTTGAGATCGTTTTCTAATTAATAAAAGCAGAGGCAGTGTGAATATTATTACAGTGTCACTCCCACAAATGCTGTTACTTGGAAACTTCAAAAAATTAGGAATTTGATGCAACAAATTAGGAAAAATTAGAGTTTTGTCAAGGGGAATGGGTCCGAAAATTATGGCAGACCTAACAGAATGCTACTCTTGATCTGTCTTTAATCATTATCAAGCAAATGCCAGAAATGTAATATACGACCATTATATTTCAAGACAATTGTAAGTGATTAAAAAGGACACGATATATATCCGATTTTGCTGATCGCCAACTTATATTTTTGGGGGTCGCCAAAATGGCGACCTATTGGCAAATTTTAGGCTCAAAATCGTAATTCCAGGCGCCATGGCGCCCAAACTAGGCGCAAAATTATCCGTATGTAAAGTTTGGTCAAAATCAAAAGATGGCCTTTCTGGGGATCCACTTTGAAAGACAGACACTGAATTGATATTAAATGCCGATTTGTGCATTATATGTGCATCTATACGTGAGTATTTTATTCAACGGAAATAACTTTTATGATTAGGCATCTATGGTAAACAATCCAAAAAGTAACATTTCTACCCCATTTAAACGAGAGGTCGATTTCTATTGTTCTATTTCAACCATTTATTAAACCGCTAAACAAATCATACAATTAGAGTAGATAATTTCTTCTATTCCGATGAATACTAAACAGCCGGATCTGTCAAATAATACTCAGGATATTGTGACTGACAACAGTCCCGGAAAAAAGACAACGACTGGAGAAACGGGAGAATGAATGTTGAGCTTGGCGTCTTTGCTTACAGCTTATGCAGAGTGACGGCTGCCTCTACAATTGTCCAACACAGCTGCCGTTGCTATATATGCACTTGGTGCAATTCAGAGTAACAGAAGAAATTAATGGATATGCTTTCAAAACAGAAAGCAGTAATTTATTATGTATTCAAAGGATTGGAGTAGCAGTGATTGTATAAGTGTTAAACTACTGTTCAATTACAGTACAAGGAATAGTCAAAGAGCATATCTTCAATTTAGTAGATTTGGTAGAAATAGTAAATGTGTATATTATGAAGGTATTATAAGAAGTTGGTGAATAAAGTAATGAACAACAAAATACCGAAGTTACTGCTAATTAATTTTCTGCATATGCGCATTTCGACAACTAAAATCTCATAATTGCTGGTATAACCAAAATATTTGGAAGTCCATTAACCGAAAAACATGTAAAAGCTGATAGAGAACAAATATAAAAAAAGATCTAAATAGAACAGCCAAAATTCAGCTACGGACAGAGCTATGTTTGAGGGAGATACTCCTTAGTTTTAAACAAAATCTTGTAAAACAAAAGCTGGCGCCGAATGGCAGCCTGATGTACCCTCGCTCATTGAACCCTGAATCAATGTGGCAAGTTCAAATTTAATTGTATAGGGACACAATACAAGTATAAACACAATGATATAATCCTAGTAACCAACATGTTCAACGATTACTGTCTGCGCAAAAATAGAATCTGCCTTACATTTTCAAAAGAAATTGTAACGAAAATTCTATATGTTGTACAACAATGAAAAACAATGACGTCTCGGCAAACAAGAAGTGCGTATCACATAACCTTGAATTTCGAATACACGATAGATTTGACAATAAGGAAGCTCTGTGAAAAACAACAATTGAATTCTATTTACAGTTTCAGAAAAAATTGTAACGAAAAATGCCATATGTTGTACAACAATGAAGAACTATGACATATCGGCAAACAGGACCTGCTTAAGATGTAACCTTAAAATCGGAATACACGATAGATTGGACCATAAGGAAGCTCTGTGCAAAACAAAAATTGAATCCCACTTGCAGTTTTAGGAAAAATTGTGACGAAAAATTCCATATATTGTACAACTATGACGTCTCAGGCAACAGAAAATGCTTACTGCTTAACCTTGAAATTCGAATACACAATAGATTGGACCATAAGGAAGCTCCGCGCAAAACAACAATTGAATCCCACTTAGTTTCAGAAAAAAAATAGTGACGAAAAATTCCATATATTGTACAACATTGAAAAACAATGACGTCTCGGCAAACAGGAAGTGCTTATGGCGTAACCTTAAAATCTTGAAATCAAAATACACGATAGATAGGATCATAAGGAAGCTCTGTGCAAAACAACAATTGAACCCCACTTAGTTTCAGAAAAAACTGTGACGAAAAATTCCATATACTGTACAACAATGAAACACAATGACAAAGTCTCTACAAACACTTAAAACAACCCATATAAAGAAATAAAGGTCGATTTTCTCAGGAATATTCATTATAATATTCAAGATGGCTACCTCAACAACAGCCGCCTTTATTGCTGTGCACGGATTATTTGGTTAAACGATTTCTTTTTTAAACTAATCTTGACATTTCTGTATGACGTTTGCAAAGTCAAAACAAAACGCAAGTCGTGAATTATTAGAGAAAAATCTAGTGTTATGACTTAATACGTTTTGAAATCGATGCATATTTACCTGCAGTGGGAACCTCGAATTTAAAAAAACTATACGAATAAGGTTTGTGGAGACATTTTGTCTGTGATTCGAAGTTTTAATTTCTGTCCCCGCAGCTTGTTTTTGTAATGACTTTGTGGGTAAAGTTTAGCAACGAAGTAGGAGAAATCGACGTTTTTTTAGCCATTTTTATACTGAAATATTGAAGGTCACACGCTTCAAATTTGCAAAGGCCGAGGAACCTTGAGATTATCTGCGAGGCCAGTCTATTAGGTCTTCGGTTATTTATTACTGAAGGTTCTGCCAATATCTTTCCCCGCACTTGATTTACAACCCATTTTAAAGTAAATATAGCTGTTTTTTGTTACTTTGCCTATTGAGTTCAATAGGATTATAAAACCCGAATTTGATCCAACAATTTATTCTAATATGCAAATGAGCAAACTAATACTGATTTCTAGCTATGCAATCGAACAACGCTTTTATTGTTTTTATTCATCTTTTAACAATGAGTTTTACTCATACCTCAAGTTCAAGACGGCTCCTAGCACCGCTTTCAGCTAAATTCATTGCTAATTGTCGGGCAACGTTACATCTTTGATGACCATTTCGACAACTAATGTCTCTTCAGTGCAGATCCAATCTAAATATTCAAAAACATAAACTCAAAGATGTTTCAAACCTGACAGAGAGTAATCAAAATTAACTAAATACCGAAGTTACTGTGAATTTACTTTCTGCATATGCGCATTTCGACAACTTATGTCTCTTCAGTGCAGATAAAATCTAAATGTTTGGAAGACCATGAACTCAAAGACATGTATAAACTGATAGAGAACAAATAACCAATATAATCTAAATATAAAGCCAAATCAGCTAAGGACAGAGCTTTGCATGAGGGAGATACTCCTTAGGTTTGAACAAAATTTACAAAAATTTAGATATTGTAAGGTTTGAAATATAATCGGCTTTCGGGTCAGCACCGAAGTACTGACTACTGGGCTGGTGAATACCCTCGGGGACTAACAGTCCACCAGCAGTGGCATCGACCCAGTGGTAACAATTAACTAAATACCGAAGTTATGTGAATTTACTTTCTGTATATGCGCATTTCGACAACTTATGTCTCTTCAGTGCAGATAAAATCTAAATGTTTGGAAGACCATGAACTCAGAGATATGTGAAAACTGATAGAGAACAAATAACCAATATGATTTTAATATAAAGCCAAATCAGCTAAGGACAGAGCTTTGCATGAGCGGGATACTCCTTAGGTTTGAACAAAATTTACAAAAATTTAGATACTGTAAGTTTGAAATATAATCGGCTTTCGGGTCAGCACCGAAGTACTGACTACTGGGCTGGTGAATACCCTCGGGGACTAACAGTCCACCAGCAGTGGCATCGACCCAGTGGTAACAATTAACTGAATACCGAAGCTACTGTGAATTTACTTTCTGAATATGCGCATTTCGACAACTTATGTCTCTTCAGTGCAGATAAAATCTAAATTTTTGGAAGACCATGAACTCAGAGATATGTGAAAACTGATAGAGAACAAATAACCAATATGATTTTAATATAAAGCCAAATCAGCTAAGGACAGAGCTTTGCATGAGGGGGATACTCCTTAGGTTTGAACAAAATTTACAAAAATTTAGATACTGTAAGGTTTGAAATATAATCGGCTTTCGGGTCAGCACCGAAGTACTGACTACTGGGCTGGTGAATACCCTCGGGGACTAACAGTCCACCAGCAGTGGCATCGACCCAGTGGTAACAATTAACGAAATACCGAAGTTACTGTGAATTTACTTTCTGCATATGCGCATTTCGACAACTTATGTCTCTTCAGTGCAGATAAAATCTTAATGTTATGAAGACCATGAACTCAAAGATATGTAAAAAGTGATAGAGAACAAATAACCAATATGATTTTAATATAAAGCCAAATCAGCTAAGGACAGAGCTTTGCATGAAGGAGATACTCCTTAGGTTTGAACAATATTTACAAAAATTAAGATATTGTAAGGTTTGAAATATAATCGGCTTTCGGGTCAGCACCGAAGTACTGACTACTGGGCTGGTGAATACCCTCGGGGACTAACAGTCAACCAGCAGTGGCATCGACCCAGTGGTAACAATTAACGAAATACCGAAGTTACTGTGAATTTAGTTTCTGCATATGCGCATTTCGACAACTTATGTCTCTTCAGTGCAGATAAGAAGACCATGAAATCAGAGATATGTAAAAACTGATAGAGAACAAATAACCAATATGATCTAAATATAAAGCCAAATCAGCAAAGGACAGAACAAAATTACCTTTTGCTAGGAAGAATTATTTGTTTTTTTCAAATATAAAGATAAGAATTAAAAAGTACGCTTTACGTAAAGCGTAAGAATTGTGTGAATTGTAAGTTAATAAATGTTGAAGTGTAGTGTTCAAGATTTTATATAACGAAACAATAATAAAGGAAGATATAATATGAAATGTAATTTTGTGACAAACTTTTAATAATGTGTTTGAAGCAAATCTCATAGTCACACTTTCCAAAAGCCATTTTTATTTGATCTACACTGTAGAGACACAAGTTGTCGTAAAGGCCAAAGGAATAAAATTTACAGTAACTTGGGTATTATGTTTTACTTATCCTGGTTCACACCTGATGGGCAGAGCTGTTAAGATTTAATACGGGACTTTCGAGATAGGAACTCTCGTGTAATTGAAGGCAGAAACGTTCGCCTCGGATACCAGTAAGAAGGAATACTGGACTTCTTAACCTATTAAATAAATATATACCACATAAAAAACAAACTATTTATAAAATTGAAGTGCATTTATAATCTTTCCTATATGACAATTCTTTAATTAAATTTTAATTGGCGAAAACAAATTAAATTAAAGCGCTACAAATCGATTAAATATAAATCATCCTTAGCTCAACAGTGTTCATTAATTAGTGATTCCCTCTCAATGTATTGATGTATCGATTTTTTTACGTATGAAAATAGATCTGTTTCTAGAGTGAACACGATCCAAAATTCCCGTATTGATGATAAACGTGGGATATAGTGGGGGATGAGACTGAACTTAACGCGGTTCGTTAGTATTCCGCCATTTCGATTTCACGTTTCATGCTTTAATAGACGTTTTTTTGTATTTAGAATTTGGAAAACTCTCTACTATATTTCACTTAAAACACAAATAATGGGAATATTTCTCTAAGTCTAGTGTTCAATTTAGACGAAATATTGAGAAAGGAATTTGTGCTGAAAAACTCTCTCAGCTGAAAATTTAAAAAAGAGAGGTAATTTCAAAACATATTTTACAAAGAAATCACTAAGAAAATTTTGGTTTTGTGAAATAAGTACATTATAACGTCCGTGACCGCCCATTTTCTTTTTTGGTTTTAGAAAGTTCAGTACAGGTGCTAGCAATATACAAAATTAATCAAAATTCTCATTGATATAACTTGAATATTTTTTTAAAAAATGATAGTTTCCCTTAACATTTCAATTAAAAAAATCCCCATTTTTGTGACAGATTCAGATTGTGAGTTTATATGGCCCGTGACTTCATTTTTAGTTCACCTGACCCAAAGGGTCAGTGTGAGCTATTGCCATCACTTGGCGTCCGTCCGTTAACTTTTCACATATTCATCTTCTCCTCTGAAACCACTGAAGCAAATTCAACCAAACTTTACGGGAATGATGTACTAAAGGTCCTTAATAAAGATTGCTCATTTCGTTCAAAACCGATAAAAACATGGACGCCAGTACGGAACATAGTTTAACATTGGCCCTATGGGAAATTCACATTTTCATCTTTTCCTCTGAAACCACTGAAGCGAATTCAACCAAACTTTACAGGAATGATGTATGGAAGGTCCTTTACGGAGATTGCTCATTTCGTTCCAATCCGATAAAAAACATGGCCGCCAGCACGGAACTTAGGTTTAACATTGGACCCTATGGGAAAATTCACATTTTCTTCTTCTCCCCCTCTGAAACCGCTGAAGCAATTTCAACAAAACTTCACGGGAATGATGTACTAAAGGTCCTTAACAAAGATTGCTCATTTCGTTCTGATCCGATAAAAAAACATGGCCGCCAGCACGCAAGATAGCTGAACATAGGCCCTATGGGAAATTCACATTTTCATCTTCTCCTCTGAAACCACTGAAGCAAATTCAACCAAACTTTACAGGAATGATGTATGGAAGGTCCTTTACGAAGATTGATCATTTCGTTCCGATCCGATAGAAACATGGCCGCCAGCACGGAACTTAGGTTTAACATTAGACTCTATGGGAAAATTCATATTTTCTTCTTCTCCTCTGAAACCACTAAAGCAAATGTAACCAAACTTTACAGGAATGTTGTACTAAAGGTCCTTAACAAGGATTGCTCATTTTGTTCCAATCCGATAAAAAAAACATGGCCGCCAGCACGGAACATAGTTTAACATTGGCCATATGGGAAATTCACATTTTCATCTTCTCTGAAACCATCGAAGCATATAAAACCAAACTTTACAGGAATGATGTATGGAAGGTCCTTTACGCAGATTGCTCATTTCTTTCCAATCCGATAAAAAAAACAAGGCCGCCAGCGCGGAACTTAGGTTTAACATTGGACCCTATGGGAAAATTCACATTTTCTTCTTCTCCTCTGAAACCAATGAAGCAAATTCAACCAAACTTTACAGGAATGCTGTACTAAAGGTCCTTTACAAGGATTGCTCATTTCCCGATAAAAAACATGGCCGCCACCGCAGAACTTAGGTTTAACATTGGACTCTATGGGATAATTCACATTTTCTTCTGCTCTGAAACCGCTGAAGCAAATTCAACCAAACTTTACAGGAATGAACTGAAGGTCCTTTAACAAAGATTGCTCATTCGTTCCGATCAAATAAAAAACATGGCCACCAGCACAGAACATAGTTTATTTTGGCCCTGTGGAAAATTTACATAAAAAACATGGCCACCATGCAGAACATCGAAAACCCTGCTTCAGTATTTTGTCAGGTGAGCGATACAGGCTCAGTGTCTTAGCCTCTAGTTTTATTTAATTGTAGGGAGTTCAATTTTTTCAAGTTTAATTCTGCAAAGTATTGAAAAATTCTGATGGATTTTGCTACATTTGTATACCCCAAACCACCTTAATGATTTTTTTTTTGATTTTTTTTTTTTTTGCCGAGTTGCGACGAAGTCGAACTCGGCTCATAATGTGATGAATGGTCTCTAGGCTTCCGGGTGTCCGGGCGTCAACTTTTGGTTTCCGCATATTATCTTGAGATCTATGGCAAGCCGAAGTGGACAAAAAACCATATTTATAAATCATTTTCAAATATTTATAAATGAATAATAAATATTTATAATTCATTTATAAATATTTGAAAATCATTTTTAGCTCACTTGGCCTAAAAGGCCATGTGAGCTTGTGCCATCACTATGCGTCCGTACGTCTGTCTGTCAACAATTTCAAAAATCTTTTCCTCTGAAACCACTGGGCCAAATGCAACCAAACTCCGCCTGAATCTTCACCATAGTATGGCTTCTCAAAATTGTGTTCGATATGCCGTCAGGTCAAACAAGATGGCCACCGTTGCTAAAAATAGAACATAGGGGTAAATTGCAGTTTTTGGCCAATAACTCGAAAACCGTTACAGATATCAAAAATTTGACGAGGTAAAAATAATTAGCAAGGCAAGATCTACCTGCCCTGCAATTTTGAAGAAAATCTGAAAACCCGTCTCGGAGTTATAGCCCTTTTTCGGTTAAATTTTATAAATTTTTGCATTTTTTATTTTTATTTCAAAAAGTGAAACAGATAGAGGGAAAGTGTAATTGCAAAAATGTTCAGCATATCAAGGTCTACCCACCTTAAAATTTTGAAGAAAATCCATAAACCCTTGTAGGAGTTATTGCCCTTTTTTCACCGAATTTTTAAAATTTTCGTATTTTTCATCTTCTATTTCTAAAACTATAGAAGATGAAGGTCAAGTGTAAACTGACGAAATGTTTGCCATGCTGTGGCGACTTCAAAACTGCTGTTGAAAATTGTTCCTTGATCGCCATTTTCAAAATTGCTGCCCCCGAAAAGGCGGGAAAATTCAAAATTGTCCGATTTCAATGAAATTTGGTTTCCCAATAGATATTGATGTTGCGACTTCAAAACCGGTGTTGAAAATTGTTCGTTGACCGCCATTTTCAAAATGGCCGCCAAAAAGGCGGAAAAATTCAACATTGTCCGATTTCAATGAAATTTTGTTTCCAAATAGGTCTTGATGTCGCAACTTCAATACTAATGTTAAAAATTTTTTCTTGACAGCCATTTTTAAAATGGCCGCCAAAAAAGCGGGAAAATTCAACATTGTCCAATTTCAATCAACTTTGGTTTCCAAATAGATATTGATGTTGCGACTTCAAAACCGGTGTTGAAAATTGTTCTTTTACCGTCATTTTCAAAATGGCGGGAAAATTCAACTTTGTCCGATTTCAATGACATTTGGTTTCCAAATAGGTCTTGATGTCGCAACTTCAAAACTGATGTTAAAAATTATTCGTTAAAAAAGGCGGGAAAATTCAACATTGTCCGATTTCAATGAAATTTGATTTCCAAATAGATATTGATGTTGCGACTTCAAAACCCAGACATGATTATTTTCCTATTTAAATAGGAATTCCAATTATTTTAATACAGAAAATAAATTCAAAAGTTGTTCAGTTTTGTAGAACCAACAAGAAAATGATGTTTTCACAGGGCTAACCCCCCCCCCCCTATTTCCTATTTTTAGTCAGTATTTCCTATTATTTCATATTTGTACAAAATCATGTCTGATTAAAGCGATGTTGAAAATTGTTTGTTGACTGCCATTTACTAAATGACGTCTCGACTTCAAAACTGGTGTCGAAAGTGGTCCTTAGCAAGAACGTTTTTTGTCAAAAAAAGCCAAACAAAGAAATATAGTAAAACATGATCAGATTTTAAAAGCAGTTCAAGATATTGGAGGTGTTCGAGCTACAAAAGCTTTAGAAACTGAAGATCAACTGTATAACTTATAATGTTTCCTTGATTAAGGCAACTGAAAAGCCAAGTGAGCGATAAAGGCTCCTGGGAGTCTCTGGTTTAATATTTATAATTCATTTATAAAATTTAAAAATCAATGAATTGTAAATATTTATAAATGAATTATAAATATTTATAATTCACTGATTTTTTAATATTTATATAAATGAATTATAAATATTTGAAAATAGTTTCATGTGTCAGATTAAAATTAGCAGTTGATCCTAGTGAGGAATAGCATAAAAAACCCTTTTTTATCATTTTACTAGGCCTGTCTGCCCGACAGCGCGGGGCACATGATTCTCTCTTCCTTTGCTGTCTTGAAATATTAATTATGTTTTCCAGTAATTCTTTAATAGAAGTACCCGGCACCTGAATCAGTTTCCAGGCGCTCCGGTCGCTGGGCTGCCTGGCGGGTAGTCAGGTCATAATACGGAAAGCCTGACCGCGAACCATTGTTGCCAAACAGTGTGGAGAAATCCCATGCTCCATGCAGTATAAAAATCCCTTCTATATTTCTTTAAAGAGAGCAGACGCATTGGGGGTCGTAAAGAAGGCTTAATTTCCTGCCCCTTCCCATTTCTCCCTTTTCCAGTGGCAATCAAAAGTCGTTACCCCGGTTGTCCCTTCCACCTTTATCTTTTCTCTTACTTTTTTTGAATTGATTAACTTGTTCTCGACCTGATATAGCTGAAATATTGCTCATTGGACGTTAAACTCTTTCTAATCAATTAATCAATAGAAGTATACTCCTCAGCAACATTATTTATGACGCCATTGCATTGTTCCACTAGAGATTCTACCCTAGTATAATCTCTTGTCAGTGCTGCCGCATCTATTCTCATTAGAATTTGGTTTATCTGCTGTTTTGTGTCGTCAGCCATGATTATATAAGTAGAACTGCAGGGGAATATCTAGGCTTCTCTTCCTATTTAAAAACTCTTTGGTAACTATGATTGGAATTATAAATATTTGAAAATGAATTATAAATATTTATAATCCAATTTTAAATATTTATAATTCCATTCTTATTTTCAAATATTTAAAAATCAATTTATAATTAAATTATTTATAAATGAATTATAAATATTAACTAGATGTTGTCGGAAACGACAGCTATACCCGCACTCCCTGTTTGACACAGAAAACAGTTGTTATACACCCTGGGCATAAATTTTTTCATCTAGGATATATGGTTGATACGTAGAATTCCAAAAAAAATAACTGGTCTTTGAGACTTTCAGGAAATTTACCAAGATTGGAATCAATATTTTTGAAATCAAATTGTTAAAAATGTTTGCCATAAACTACACGACCAATTAAAAAATTTGCTAGTTAGAATTCCAAAAAATTAGTGGTCTTTGAGACTTTCAGGAAATTTACCAAAATTGGAAACAAAAATTTTTGAAATCCAATTGATGAAAATATTTGTCCTAAACTACACAAACAGTTAAAGTATGGTTGCTAGGTAGAATTCAAAAAAAAATAAGTGATCTTTGAGACTTTCAGGAAATTTACCAAAATTGGAATCAAATATTTTTGAAATCCAATTAATGAAAATGTTTGCCCTAAACTACACAAACAGTTAAAGTATTTTTGCTAGGTAGAATTCAAATAATAAGTGGTCTTTGAGACTTTCAGGAAATTTACCAAAATTGGAATAAAAAATTTTTGAAATCCGATTGATGAAAATGTTTGTCCTAATTAAATAAACAATTCAAGTATGGTTGCTAGGTAGAATTCAAAAAAATAAGTGGTCTTTGAGACTTACAGGAAATTTACCAAAATTGAAACCGCCTTTCAAAATCCCAAGTTTTCAGTTACCATACACTTGTCAGAATATAACATATTATGCCAAAATTTTGAAAAAATATATGTCTTTGACATTTTCAGGCAATTTACCAAAGTTGGAAGCGGAACCAAAGTTCCAAAAGCTTATTGCAAATCTATAGACTATATGCAACAATTCTGCATAAAGATTTAATCCCTAAATCCCAAAACGTAGGAGGAGTCAGCGTCACGCGTCACATGTGTCAAAATCCACATCTTTGGGTCTTTGTTAAAATTGACATCATGAAGCCTCTTGTTTGCACCAAGACCAATATCAAAAATCGGAAAGCTTATTGCGCATTTACAGACTATATGCAACAATTCTACAACAAAATTAAATCCCTAAATCCATAAATATAGGAGGAGTTTGTCACATGCCATATATGTAAAAATTGACATCATGGGGCCTCTTGTTTGCACCAAGACCAATATCGAAAATCCGAAAGCTTATTGCGCATCTACAGACTATATGCAACAATTCTACAGCAAAATTAAATCCCTAGATCCAAAAATGTAGGAGGAGTTTGAGTCACAAGAAAAGTGTGACGGACAGACGGAGGGTATAACATTATCCCGGAACTTTCTTCGAACGTGCGGGGATAATAAATATGGCTTTTTGTCCACTTTGGCTTGCCATAGAGATCCAGATGTCACTTTGCTCAGACATTGCTCATGATTAGAGAAGGAACCCTATTGAGGTTTGTGCGATAAAGTTGAAGGTCACAACTTCTAAAAAATAGAACAAAAATTTGACATTTTATCCGTTTCTGCACAATATCTCCAGAACCACATTACACATGGAAATGAAACTTGGTATAGACATGACTATTGTTCTCCATCAGTTTAAACGTCTTTGAATTAATGGTCTCCCATATGTTTTGATTATATCTGCATTGAAGAGACATAAGTTGTCGAAATGGCTATATGCAGAAACTAAATTTTCAGTAAGTTCGGTATTTAGTTATTTATGATCAGAGAAGGAACCCTATCGATTTTAAGGTTAATGCGACGAAGGTCAAGGTCACAACTTCTAATAAAGAACGAAAATTGAACATTTTATTAACATCGGGATATAAAGCCTAAAATCTCATGTTTGGTATAATTTGTTAACAAAAAGAGCACAAAGGTGTTATTCTTCATACAAAAGTACTCTTCATAAAACTAGAACATGTTTTTTTCTTCTTCTTTTTTTTTTTTTTT
>MJUU01008941.1:37537-48090 GCA_002080025.1 Modiolus philippinarum
TTTTTTTTTTTTTTTTTTTTTTTATTATTATTATTTTGGAATGGTTGTCCGAGATGTGTTGTAATGGTTAGTCAGCATATCTGTTTACCGCTACGATTTTTCGTGTAGTTTCTACGATTTTTACCCGTGTCACCAACGGTTACCGCAGGTCAAGAAGCCGCTCGACCCCGCCCGTCCGTCCTTCACGTTTTGGGGGTACCAAGTTTGTATAATCTGAAACTCAGACACCTTAAACCCGATACTTCTGAAATTTTGCACGATTGTTCTTGGGACATTTAAGATGTGCACCCTCCCTTTTGGTGAGTTTTGAATAAACAATGTCGAATCCATTAGTCATTTTTTCACGAATATTTAACATTACAATACTGAGTTTGTGTAATCTGAAACTCTTGACACCATAAATCTGATGCTTTTAAAACTTTGCCCAGTTGTTTTGGACACATTAAAAATGTGCAACTCGCCTTTTTAAAATTGTCGAATTAATGCATTGTTGAATATTTTTAGAATATTTTCCTTATTAGTACCTGGTTCGTGTAATCTAACATTTACATCTTTGACTAAATACATCTGAAAGCTTGTGCTGTTGTTTAAACACATTGATGATGTGGATCTCCCCTTTAAGGCAGATTTGATTGAAAAATGTCAAATTTATTCATTATTGAACTTAGTCCTTTATTTCATCTTAGTCCTTTATTTCATCATATTATATCAAACTTAGTCCTTTATTTCATCATATTATATCATCATGGTTCTCGGAGACGTTACAGAGTTTTGACAGGGTTGCCACACACCCGGGAAAAACCCGGGATTTCCGTTTTAGGAGTTCCCGGTCGGGATATAGCCGGGGAAATGTGAAAAATACCCAAAATCTGGGGGAAAATCCTTGAAAAACGAAACACCGGAAGTTGTTAATAAAATGAATTACTTCCCTTTTACACATATGCACTGACACTCAATAAAGGTAATTCTCACCTGAACATTATTAATGCAGACAAACTTGAGAAAGGATAATCTGACAGGTATTGTACATCTCGATCTGATGCGCTTGTCGAAACGTTTCATTGATAGTTCTGAGTTGAGGTTTCATAAACAAGGCAATTAAAAGTATTGATGTACATGTATTGGTCAGCAAATAAAAGTGACAACACAAGTTGGAGTCGAATAGGGTAAACAAGACCACCTTTAAGGCAAATCCTAGATGAACACAACAAAAATGGAAGAAAGCTTATTCCCGACTTTGTTCAGACAGGAAATTTTAGCTAATGGTGGTTTAATTTAATATAAATGATGCAATAAACTTCCGTAATTTATGAAGTTAGTCCGATCTTTTGTATGGGAAACATGCAGCACGCAGAGGTGTTTACCGCTACGGAGTTCCGTATTTTCTACGGATTTTCGAGTGAAAATACTCACTACGGATTCACATTGCAAAGTTTTGCTCAAAAACCTGGAAATGAAACATACCTATTTCCCAAATTGGGTAATCACTGTTAAAGAGAAGCTTCCGATAGAAAAACAACGTTCTTTAAAGCGCACAGTCGATGTAGGTTTTTGTCAAAACCATGCTACCGGGCGCCTCCCCAGGTTGTGCATAGGGAAATGATGTCTATACATCGGCAAACGAATACCGTATCAAGAACGAGGAAAGGGAAATTCTAAAATCATAAATCCAAAATCACGGCAATTCACAGCAACGCGAATTGAGATAGTATGACAAAGACAAAACAAATAAACAAAAAAGAACAAGAACGTCACAAAACTAAAGCACTAGCAGTGTGAAACCCTATATTTTATTTCATGACTACGGAGTATAGTGACTGGACGGATGATATCCTCGAGGACGATTCGTCCCCCAGCAGAGATATCGGCCCAGTGGTTAAAATACATCGGCAAACGAATACCGAATGCGGGGTCTTCCGTTCAAAATTTGAAAAGCATTCAAACAATACGAGACAAATTGTGTGTTGAAACGTCACGCACTGTGAGTATAAAGACCCCATCTGTTTCTCGGACGACAGCAGACCCACTGGGGTCGTATAAAAGGAAAGGTACATTTCCTGCCCCTACCCATTTCTCAGGGCCAATCAAAACTCGCTGCCCTATTAGTCAATTCCTTCTTTATATCTCTCATCTTGTACTTGTATTTTATTTGGATTGATTACTTTGACCCTTAATACATTTCATGTAGAAAGGCAGACTCGCTAGGGGTCGCATGGAAAGCTTAATTTCCTGCCCCTACCCATTTCACCAATTTTCCAGTGGCAATTGGGTAGACAGGATTATATCACGGAAAGCCTGACTGCGAACCAATGTAGACAAACTGTGCGGAGATACGCTACACCGCAAGTCTTCTATATTTCTGGCATAAGAGCAGACCCACAAGGGATCGTATGGAAGGCTTAATTTCCTGTCCCTTCCTATTTCCAAATTTCCTTTTAGATATTATTTTGAATTGTTTTGTTTTCGTCTATATTCAGCTGAAATATTGCTTACTGGACGTAAAACTCGAACCAGTCAATCAAAACAATGATGTAGAAAAAATACTGATACCGGTTAAGAGAGGTAAACAGGTCTGAGCACGAGACCACCACTATTTTCCTTTATTTGTTCTTTATTACGAAAGGACAAGGTGTTGATTTGGCCCAAGATTCCAGTGAATTTTCAAGCTGCACTTCAAGATTTTCTTTCATGTTCGTTTCAAAGCTTAGATCCCATTTACAGAAAAAATACAAAAGATAGAACCAATGACGTCACAATAGATATAGTTCTAACGTCATCAAAATGCTACTTTTGAACATTTTCATAGAAAGATACCGAATTTGGCAGATTTCCGAACAGTTTTCCTAACCAGAAATATCCAGCACATTCAAGAATCAATAAGATAATTTATCAACTTATTGGTGCAAATGAATTGAACCTCTCATACAAATATTTCTGTGGTTCTTGCATGTGCTCAATATTTCCTATACAGACAAAGTAATCAAAATTGGTCAAATTTGTCATTTTTCTGCAAAATCTTCAATTTGTCCCTTCTTCTACTCTCAAAAACTCAATAATCATAGATCAATATTTGAGAAATGTTACTGTTTACTGAAAAGCCATACTCATAGAACATTTCAATGAGAAAATTCGGTGAATTCAATCATTTTTATTTTTCAGGCCAAATAAGGCCCTTACCGCCCCTACTCCTTTGAAATAAAAAAAAACAACTCAAACCAATGAGATTTGGCTTGATATTAGGGTAAAAAAATATCAAAAATAATTAGAAAATTCTACCGTTGGGATTTTTTTATTCCACTTCAAACAGAACTTCCGAAATCAGTAGTCTCGCACAATGCAGAACAAAGCAACACCACAATTGAATAACGCGGATTGTTACATTACTAATGCATGTATTTGTAGAGATTGTCTGATGTGCTTATACTCCATATCCTTTCGTTTGTTTATGAGGATAAGTGATTGACCATCTACATGTAAATATCTCAAAATTTTTCATTTATTTTAATCCTTGAAATCGTATATAAATCCTTGAAAATCCCTTGAATTTTATATAAGGAAAAGAGCGGCAACCCTGTTTTGAACACACTGGTCAAGGACCGCTTTTCTTGAATTTTTGCATTGCTTCACATATTTTTTTTTATAAAGATACAAAGTATGTGTTATTTGAAACTCGGGTACAGTTTGCGCCTTTAAAGACCAAACCAACTATTGTTTATACGCACAACGCAGCGCATTGTCATTGTTCTGTAAGACGTCTATGACGTCGCACCGTGTGGAAGATCAACAGAGTGACATTTACTAACTACGTTGGTGATGAAAAGTTAGAATAATTTATAAATAAAAAAAAGTAATCAAATATAATTTATATGTAAATAAGATGGAACATGATTAAATTCAAATTCAAATTCTTTATTGTCATAAAACGAAAAACAAATAAACAACATGTATAACAAATATTAAACATCGTTTACTTTTGTAGACTATTGAAAAGAATTGGCAATATTCTTGTGTTATTGTACGAACCACCGACTATCCATCAAATATACAAATAATTGATATTATTTGTAAAATTGCGACACCTTTATCTCATAAACCAGCGTTGAATCGCGCAACAAAGGGTCTGTGCTTCGATTCCCGGTCGAAGTTAAATATTTCATGGACCGAATTTTCGGCTCTTACACCATGGTCTCAAGGAACGGCCCATAGCACGTTAAAGACTTTTCATATAGTTCGGCAAGGTGCAAATCACTTAAAAATGTAAATAGCCCAAGGTCGGCGGTTCTCTGCGCGTACCCCGGCTTCCTTCACAACTAAAATTGATCGTCATGATATAGCTGAAATACTGCTGAAAACCCGTACAAAACCAATAAAAAAACCAAAAATACAAAAAACAAAAACAAAACAAAAACAAAACAAAACAAAAAAAACACACACACACACACACACACACAAACAAACATACAAAAAAAAACTACAAAAAACATAAAAAATGATAACCGCAATAGCCTTCACTTCGTACTTGACAACTGGTATGGTTTCGATTGTGCAATATGCAGGGGCGTTTATGCGCCAATTGTTTAATGTGAACAAAGGACAAAAATACCTGTATTTGACACGAAATTAACAAGTAAAAATCGGCACCAATGAAGAAATAATCGGCGCAAATAAAAGAAAAAAATCGGCGCTAATGAAAGAAAAAATCGGCGTAAATGAAATGCAAATCGGCGCAAATGCAAAATTCCGGAATGCAGATTATGCAATGTTGAAGACCATTAGAGGGACAACATTTTATTTTCGGAAAAGGCCTGGGAATTTTTATGTGTATCTTACAATTCTTTATGCCGCTTTTCTTTTTTAAGACAGTCATTAGGACTAAGGAAAGGAAACCCTTAGCTGATATAACTATTTCTTCCTTATATTTGTTTATTTCATTATTTTTTTTGTTTAATACATGTATATGTTTGTATTGCCATAACCCAAAAGTGTTCTATGTCTGCAATTTTCAATAAAATATAACATACATTATTACACCCAAAAAACGAAGTTAATGTACACTAGTATCGCCTTATCCGTCCACTGGTTTGTGTGTCCTTGGGCATTTTTATGGAGCTTATCTCGATAGCCCCATTATATTGTATATAGGATAAAGCTTTTATAAGTTGTAATAACTTGTGTGTAAATACTTTTGCAATTTTGAGCAAAATAATTATGTTTAAATCAACCTTCCTTACAAATACTACCAGAATGTTAGTTGTCACGTGTTTTCAGATTGACGGAAATTGATTACGAACTTAATATTTTTAGATTTCTCAAAAGCCCTTCAAATTTTAAAATTTTTGAATTATCGTAGAATGTTAGTAACTAATAATTCATGTTTTGGTCTTGATTTTTCTTGTTTTATTCGTCATATTTTGAAAAAAAAGTTACAGCACGTTTTTTGGGTTGCCTATTTCATAGACAATACCGTTGAATTGATTGATGATTATTTGAAACAATCTTACTGTAACTATAAGAACTAATATGAACTTTTACTAGGGTTTTCATTGAAAAAAATCGGGGGAGAGGGTAAAGGATAAAATATCCCTTCCAACCTCCTTCAAAACTAAAGCCCCAAACTTGAAAGTTCAAGATTAAAGTCTGGTTCTTTGGCTTTTCAATTTTCCAAAATTGGGGGAGCAAAATTTGTTTTGCTCAAAATATTTTTACTTAGCGGGAAGGGAGACAGATATTTTCATTTTTGAATTTTTGTATCAAAGGAAAAAATGATAAAATCAAACTTATTAAATATATTAAAGGTCTGACATTATTAGAGCAACATCTTCATAAATAGTTACTATCCAGAAATAATAACTTTCAAATCCCGAATGATTAAGAAAATATACTGCTCCCATACAATGAAAATTCTCGATTCCCGACGAAGGGGTAGTAAATCCCGAATTCCTGCGGAATAAAGCAGTTGATTCAACCGCTCTTACATCTTGAGTACTCCCATGAAGATTACAATAAGAATATCCAGGACAACACAGGAAAATATTTGAAACAATAAGAATGTAAAAAAAAATGTGACACCTTCTTTTTTTTTTCTTTATCCCCAAATCATGCTTATTTATAAGAAGTGTCCATAAAATACAGTGCCGTACAAAAAAATCATTGCTTCGGTGTTCATTATCGATACTTCGACGTATATTACTGTGACGTCATCTTCATTGAAAGAAAAAAAATCAAGAGACGTGAGGCCGAAAAAGCCAATTTTTGTCGTTATTTTCCATTATATCTTTCTTATGAGTTCGGTGACCTATTGTTTTTATTGCCTTATTTTAATTAATACAAACAACTTTACATGCTCTGAAAATATGAGGAAAAAATCAACAGCAGAATTTTCACAATTTAATAGAAAAGATAACAAAAATGTCCAATATTTTGCGCGAGAAAGTAATTAAGCGTTAAAATAATCATCATTCTTTATCTCAAACGTTTGTTCTTTTACAGAAATGAAATCTGTAGACTTCCCGGGGTATAATACAGAAATCCGTTTGCAATTTCAACTATTATTACCGAAATGGCAAGGGTTTGAAGTTAACCTTCTCATTTCTCCATCTTCCGAATTTAGCTACTTTTCACGGCGCCATAGCAACAAAACTAAGTCGGTGACCTATATTTTTTATCCTTGAAAATTGTTCCAAATACCTTAAAGAATGGTAATGCTAAGTTTCACGAAAAAATCAACAGCAGAAATGAATAATTGGTTTGGTCTTTAATGCTTATTCAACTTTGTACATTTAGTTGTTTTTTTTCAGTTGAACATGAGTGACGGTGACGAAGGGCCCGACTAAGCCCTACGCTTTTACCCACGATTTTAACGCTTTGATACTAATGTGGTTGATAAAATATTTTTCGTTAAAAAATTCTTCCTTCATCGTTTAATGTATGTGAAGGAACCCACTAAAAACCCGAAACAATTGCATGGGTCTCGTTGGCTCTTTGTACAGGCCACCGTAGTGTCCATATAAGAATGATTAGTTTAGTTTAACGCTCAGTGAGTAATATTTCAGCTTTATCAGGACCAAGACATTCCGTCATCAAAAAATTTCAAGTAAAAGAAGAGAGATACTTTGGTGAATGGGTCAACGTGTTTTGATTGCCACGGAAAAATGAGAGACATGGGTAGGGGAAGGAAATTTAGCTTCTTATACGACCCAAGTAAGTCTGATCTTGTACGAGGAATATGGAAAGAACTGCATGGGGCGTCGTGTTTCCTTTCAGTGGTGAGATCATCTTTCCTATCATGACTTGAATACCCCGCATAGACAAGGCATTCCCTTCCTTCCAAACAACCTTGGAAAGTGCCCGACAGCTCGGTGGATGGAGTTATTGACAACTAATTCAGCTATCGGAAGCGTCCAGCTGATCTCACCAAGTCAATGCATGGTGGTAGGTGCCTTTATAAAACTGGTTGCATATAAAGAAATAATTGTTAACGACAGGCAAAACTAATTGGTGTGTATTGCAAAGCCCATCAGGTGAAGAATCAATTTAGAGGGGCTTCCTGTACAGAGCTGACGGGCAAAATGTTGGATATGGGAATGCCTTGTATATGCTGGGTAGTTGTGTCATTATACGGAAAGCCTGACCGCGAACCATTGTAGACAAAATGTGTATAGTAACGCTACGCCACATGCAGTATAAAGATAAACCCCTCTATATTTTTTGTACAACAGCACTCTATAGAAAGCTAAGGTTCCTGTGCCTACCCATTTCTGAGTGACAGTTAACACTTGTCTCATTTGTCCTGCTACGTCGTTTTCTTTATTTATATTACTTTGATTTGATTAACTTGTTACTGTAATCAATATGATGCAGATTTAAAACTACGAAAATAAATGCAATTCAAGGTACCTTTTCAGGGGCTCCGGCTACATGTCTGCCGGGAGCGTCATCAGGTAGTGGTTGATTGAATCATTAATTAGATTTTGACTTCCAGTGAGCAATATTTCAGCTATATCAGGTCAGGAACAAAGTAAGATAAAAAAGAAATAAATATGGAAAGGACAAATGAGGCAACAAGTTTTGATTGCCAATGAGAAAGGGGGAAAAACGGGTAGGGGTAGAAAATTTAGCATTCTATACGTGACATAACGACTCTGCTCTCACAAAAATACAGAAGGTGTCGTTATACTACATTGAGCGTGGCGTTTCTCCAAACAGTTGGGCCAAAATGGTTCGTTGTAATGGCACTTTCCGTAATATGACTAGACTCGTAATACGGAAAGCCTGACATTGAACCATTCTGGCCAAACTATGTTGAGAAACGCCACGTCCTATGCAGTATGATGACCCCTTCTATATTTCTCTTTATTAGCATTTTCATTCCCTACCCCTACCCATTTCTCCAATTTTCCAGTGCAAATAAAATCTCGTCCCTTTCACCTTTATTTCTTTTACCTATAATTTTTTTTGGGAAGTGATTAACTTGTTCTCGTCATGGTAAAGCTGATAAAGTACTCAATAAACGTAAAACTACCTATTTATTCATTGTGGCAAAACGCTACGTCCTACGCAGTATTGGGATTTCTTCTGTATTTCTCGTTTGCAGACTACCTACCCATGTTCCAGTGGCAGTTGAAACCCGGAAACATTGCTCACTTGAAATCATCTAATAAATGCTCTTAACAGAATGATATGTTTGTTTTGTTTTTTATCATTTAACCAAAAGCCACCTCCAAACACTTGTGAAGGGTGCGAAAATGAAAGGAAGCAACGTCTTGTTGTCTCTTTTATATACACATAGTGAACTTCTCTTTTTAATGCCTTAACTAAGCTTTTATTCGTCTTTGACTACTATTATTTCGTGCTAAAATGGGTAAACAGGTCTGCACCTAGATTATAACCCCTGTCAAAATTTTTAGCTAAGTGGCGACGAAGTCAAACATCTTTCAAAAGTTCCATTCTAAGTGTCTGATTTAGATAAAAATTCTTACTCTTATATACAGTAGAGTTCGCCTTTAACGAATTCCAGGGGACTCCCAATTTTATTTCGTTATAAGCATTGTTCGTTATAAGGGAGACTATGTAGAATTACCAACTTCCAAAAATCGTCCTCTAAATTTTTTTGAGATTTTTGTTTAATGTTTCAAAAGTAATGTTTGGAAGTGTCAGGTACGCTTTTCCATTGAAATATGCAATGATTTGCACACAACAGAAGCCAGGTAAACAATTTGTTTGTAAAACAAACTTTTCGTTATATCAGGTAAATTATGAGCAATTAAAATATCGCTTGGGTTTAAATTCTCTTCGTTGTAAGCCTGATTTCGTTATAAAAAATTCGTAATAAGCCTTCAAAAATATGTTGTTTTAAAAGTGTTGGGACCGGGAATTTTTATTTACTTCGTTATAAGCCTAATTTCGTTATAAGCCTGTTCGTTATAAACAAACTCTACTGTACAACTATTTGCAGATCCGATGATGTACTTATGAAAATAACAACTATTTGCAACTCGGCTTTCGCACCTTTAGTGCGTTTTCTGATTTTTTACATTTAAACACGAAACGCGATTTCAAAAAATACTGTATATGCAGTCACCTCCATATTCAAACTGAAAAAATCTCAAAATTCTTATTTTTATTTATTTTCATAATTGCGTTAGAACTAGTAGCTCAGGTATGAGACCATGATTTTAACTCTGGATCATGGGGCTTAACGGGTATATCATTATAAGGGAAAAGGGAAGGTCATTTAAAAAGAATGACAATGAAGCACAAATATGAAATCATTAAAGCGAAAAGGAACAAGCTTTCTAAAGAAATATTATGGCAGGGGATATGTATTGTTATCAATCTCGTGTGACGCAGAATAGCTACATCAATTAATTTCCCTACCATCGATGGAGTACCATTGCTCCTCTTTGTAACAGAGCTTTGAATTCCATTGTGTCATTTCCAAGCTACCAACATCAGAAGTACTTTAAAATCTGAAATACCTAATTATATTACAAGATGTCTGTGGGAGTTCATGCTATAATCTCAGGGATTTTTCAGGGTATTTTGGGAAATGGCATTTCTATGTCTGATTGGGAATTTTTAATCGACAAAAAGGCTATTTTGGGAAAAATATTATATCTCATGTATAATTTTTTTCAATGATTTCTCACCAGATAATTGTATACATAATATTTCTTGTTTATAATTGAAAGTTTTTATTATGCCAGCAGCTGCATGGTTTATCATTGAGTAGTGCATGCTGATTTGAGTGATTTACAGATGAACAACATCAATAAACAGTTGAACTATTGCTGTATCATGTAATTTTTGAATGTTGAATTTTACATGTTCATTTACTCAATATAATGCCTTAATTTTCTTTTTGTAAATAAAACAACAAATAAATGCATTGACTCATTGTTTTTGACAAATCTAACACAAATTCATATCAAATTTTGCTGTTACTGTTGCTGTCAACAAATGAATTATTAAAGATCTATCTGTCTGTCTTTTTTGTTTTTGAAAATCTCAAGAAGATCACATAAAATGTCTGGACTTAAAGATTCTGGTCCTTC
>MJUU01008943.1:578-20741 GCA_002080025.1 Modiolus philippinarum
ATATGCTGAAAATTGTTAAAATTGTGTTTCGCAAAAACTCCTTCGAAAGGATATGATGAATAAAATTTTTAAAATATTTCAATTCTTTTGGACTTTTTTATAGACAGAGCTTAAACAGCACACTCAAAATCTGACTTTTCAACCCTTAAGTATGCTAAAATTCATTAAAATTGTGTTTCGCAAAAGATATTATGAATAAAATTTTTCCAAAAATTTCAATTCTTTTGGTCATTTTTGTAGACAGAGTTTAAACTGCACACTAAAAATCTAACTTTTCAAGACTTAAATATGTCAAAATTCATTAAAATTATGTTGTGCAAAATATAAAACTCCTTTGAAAGAATATGATCACTAACATTTGCAAAAAAATAATTTTCAAAGATCGAGTCTAAAACGCAGATTTGTATTATGCAGTTTATAGATACCTAGTTCTCATTCACAAATACATGTAAACGATTTAAATTGAAACAAAACACAGCATTCGTTTATTCGTCTTTATATTCGACAAAGATGTATCTAACAACCTGGAAACACACGAGAATAATAATATGTTAATTCGTTTTGCCTTAAAATTCCAAATATTTACGTATCCGTCATACGTGATTTACTGATTGATACAACACGTAATTGACGGATGCGATCAGTAAAATACGTTTACATCCGTAAAATACGTTTCCATCCGTAAAATACGTACACATCCGTTATTCATGGATCCGTCATCGATCAGTAGAAAATCAGTCATCAGTCAGTAAAAAATCCGTCATCAATCAGTCAACAATCCGTCAATAAGTAACGGCTACTGATACAAGGACTGTACGACAGAATCGGGGAAACACAATCCAACACAGAACATTTTTGGCAAGCCTTCATATTCCTGACTTGGAACGGGCATTTTATAAATAAAATGGTGGTTTAAACCAGGTTTAATGATGCATCAACATCCCGCTTATATGACGACTATCTATAGCTTCTTTGTGCCCAGATTGTGTCAGTGTCAAAGCCATAATATTGTCAAAACATACAATTTTTTTCACACAAGTAAAATGTTCTTGTCCTTCGATGTACAAGCCTTGTCTAATACAGGCTTTTGTCGTTCGGTGCACAAATCACACTAAAGTGGCAAAAATAGAAACCTCAAAGAAGAAGCTAAAACTTAAACAAAATCGTCTTCAATAAATTTGGAAATTGGAATTGACTGTTTATCAATCAAATCTGGATACCGTCCAAGTATATAAAAATTCTTGCATATTGATCTGCTGTATATCACTCGTAATTTCTCTGTCATTTTATGGCCTTTCATTTCGCCGTGGTATTCAGAATAAATTGATGACTTGAGTTTCGTATTCGTGAACTCTTTTTATTCTGTTTTATAAATTTCAGCTTTACCTTGAACACATTTAAATGACCACCTAGCAAAATTTACATATGCTTTATTTTTTGTACACATTTTCAAAGTCTAGGCTCAAAAATTGATGTGTTCAGTTGAGTATATTTCCAGGCAGGGATAGTCTTGGGAACGAAATTGCAGTTTATAATATATATGGAAACTTCGCTTCCTATAACGAAGGTCTGTTATGACCCAACAAACATTTTCATAGTCTTAAGAACTAAATTGCAGTTTCCAATATATATGGAAGCTTCGCTTCCTATAACAAAGGTCTGTTATGACCAAACCAACATTCTTGTCAGTATACTTTATCAGCTATCTTGTACGATTTCCGAGTCAATACAATGTCAAGATCTATGATCAAAGTCCAAAGTGACCAAAGACAGTAGCCATTCTAAAAAATTTCAATACCCGAATGCAAATCTTGGAGTGCAGCTCTACCTTCGTAAGAAAATTTTTTCGAGACTTAGCGAGCGGTCTCCGAGAATTTGGTTGGACAAGGTTACGGTAAAAAAAAAGAGGAACAATAATAAGTAACGCTACAAACACAATAAGTCGCCAAACTTTGTTTAGGTGACTTAAGGGCATATCCAGTAGATTCGGGGGAGATAATAGAAAACACAGCAGAAGGCAGTGTTTCCCGGGAATGTGACGAAGGTAACTGTAACGTCACAAATTACTAAATACCGAAGTTACTGTAAATTTAAATTCTGCATATGCGCATTTCGACAACTTATGTCTCTTCAGTGCAGATAAAATCTAAATGTTTGGAAGACCATCAACTCAAAGATGTTTAAAAACTGATAGAGAGCAAATAACCAATATGATCTAAATGTAAAGCCAAAATCAGCTAAGGACGGAGCTTTGCATGAGGGAGATACTCCTTAGTTTTCAACAAAATTTACAAAAATTTAGATATTATCAGTTTCCAAATAGTAATTCCCATTTTTTTTTAGGAAAGGTAGTTAATGCCTTCCAATTTGGCGGACTTTATGCGGGTTACCGACGAGAGATTTGTCAAAAGTTGCATATTTTTTATGATTTACTCTAAAACCAACTCGGTGACCTATCTTGCTTTTGTCATTTTAAATGGCTTGTTATTAGAAGACCACAATATCAGAATTTCATAAAATTGACAAACTGAGAAGTCTTTAAAATATTGTAAAATTGATTGTGTAATTCCACATTTTGTGCAACTTCTTTCGTAATACGTGCTGCATACTCTTTAATATAGTAAAATATAACATAATTTCTTAAATCAAATTATTTTTTATGTAAATCCCTTAAACCTTAACTTTGTTTTTCTGTTGCTCTGGTACCGAGTAGATTAGAAATAATTTCTCAATTAATTTTAAAACTAGAACTTAATTTTTGTTTCAAAAACGCAAAAATTATCAATGTTTAAGGTCGATTTCCATGGAAGCAAGATCGGTGGCCTAATATTTTCCTGTCATTTTTGGAATTCTCGGCAATTGTTTAACAACATATCTAAAAATTATGAACGTGACAATATAGCAAGAAACTGTTGGATATGCCCTTAATAAGAAACAGAACAAACACTACAATCCTAAAACTTCGTTTTAGTAACTTATTAAGTATTTTACGAAAGGATATGGGGTAAATGAACATGAGACCATTACACATATTTTAAATCCGATGGCAATAAATTCTAATGAGCTGTATGGTCATTTAAGCAATAACAGTACATTATTTTAATATCCGAGGGCGTCAATCGTAGATTTGACGGTCAAAAATGCAGTTTATAGGCGACGCGCAGCGGAGCCTGTAAACCGATATTTTTGACCGTCAAATCAAGATTGACGCCCTCGGATATTAAAATAATGTACTGTTATTGCGATTCTAATGCAATAAAACAATATTTTTGTCGTATTTTTGTCAAAAAGGGAAAAAATAAAAAATCCGCCAAACGACGTTAAAATCTTTTGTGTTGAACGTCGTCATAACAACACAACGTCAGAGCTTCACTATAAATGCATTTTAACAAGCGGAGGACATTTTTTGGTTTGTTGTACGCTTCAAATCGTAAGTAATCGCGATTAAAATGTGTTTTAACGATAAAAATATGTTTAGTTTTGCTTTATTGACGAGATACAAAGGTTTTGTTGTTGTTTTGGATTTTCAAAATGGCTACCAAATGGCGGCAAAACGCGGAACCTACTCTGTCCGAGGCATGTAGATAGAGTATTTGACGGTGACTTTTGACCAATGAAATCTACTGTTACATTCAAGTTGCATTAGAATTCGGAAATTAATTCCTCATCAGCAGCACTATAAGCCAAACATAGGAAATCAACAATAAGGAACAGAATAAACACAATAAGTGGGTGCCTTCATAATAAAGAAACAAAATAATACAATATGTCGCCCCGACTACGTCTTGAGCTACATAATAATGAAGACAAGATACTGGACAATAACAACTATTACGTCAATTGTTCAGAGAACAATTAATTGGTATTTCCCGAAAGATGCATCATATAATGCATCAATATACTAGTATTCTTCTTATTGATTCACCGATTAAAACAACATTTTAAGCTGAATGTGTATATTTATTGATTCTTTTGACTTTGAATTTAGCATTTGACTTTGACCTCATTTTGAAGGTCAAGTCTTCCTTAACATTTTTTGCATGAAAATCTTTTTGTATCTTCAACAGTATTTGACCTTTGACCTTTAAGCAAAAATCACGATATCAGACATAAAAACCGATTTTGGACCCATTTAACAAATTTAGTTCTTAGCAAGTCGCACATTTTCTCCGTTGCATTTTATCAGCTGTCACGATTTCTAAGTTTACAAAGTCTGGGGAAAAAGTTCAAAGCGAACTTTGACCTTTGCATTTTTTGCTTTTATCATCAAAGATAAATTAAAAAGTTCGAGACAAAACATGCTTAAAGATGCGACAAAAACTGTAGAGGGACATAACTCAAGAACGGTTTGCCGAAGAGTTTTGGTCCAAATGTGACGTAGGTCCGTCCCAAAAAAAAATTCTGAGTTTATCCCAAGGTTTTTCTGACCAGGAGATATAATTCGCAAACAATAAAGATTTTCGACTGATACCAAATCCTTACCAACTAAACATGGTCAAGGCTATTGTCCATAAGTTTCAAAAAGATGTCTTAAGCCAATATTCTGAAAATGAGGCATAAAAGAAGAAATATTATATTCAGAAGAAATAACAGAATGTGCTTTACCTTGGAAACTTCGTTTGGGAGACTAAACTATATTTGCAATTGCAAGCTTCGATGATTACATCCTGTTCACAGCGTAAAAATTTACCTTGAAAACAATTTTGGTTGAAATCCGACAAAGTTGAAATTGTCACACATTTTGGAGGCAATTTTTGAAATGGCCACCATTTTAATTCGCAAATCTTCAAATGGGGATCCACAATTTGTGTCAAATGTCTTGAAGTTCTTATTATGCGTTATTGATTGTTTGACTAGAAAAACTTTTGGCTGGAAAATTTATAAAAAAAAGAATAATAATAAAGAACGAAGGGAAAACAAAATGCTGTCCAGACTACGTTTGGGGCGACATAAAAATAAACAAAGCAACAAAAACAGTAAGTCTCCCAACTTCGTTTGGTAGACTTCATAAGAAACAATGCAAAACCGCTTTGACGAGCTAATAAGAAACACAACAAAAACAAAAAGTCTCCACAAACTTCGTACGGAGGACTTAATAAGAATAATAATCAGTAAAAACGTAGCATATCAACATGTCACCCGATTTTGCCTGTGGTGACAAATAACGAACTGTCGCCACGACTACATCTGGGCAACATAATAATAGAGAAACGGACAAAATGATATGTCATCCCAACTTCATCTACTTCGTCCAGGCCAACATAAAAAAAAAACAATAAATTTCCCCAAACTTTGTTTGGGAGACTTTGAAATACAATCGTCGTCAGGGAGACTTATAGGTAAGAAACGTTGCAATTACAATAAGTCGCAAAACTTTGACATAATAAGTTTTGGAGACTTAATAATGATACTTATAAATAGTACAAAAATAATAAGCTTCCCATACATTTGTACACATAACTTTAACATTAAAATACAGAGAAAATAATATCTTTTGTTTCTGTCGCGCTTACGAATTTTAATGTGCTAAATTTTCAAATTTTCTGCATAAGTCTAACTGACTTTTTTGTTCAAATTATTCCAAAACAACAATATAATTCATAATACGTGCATTAGTTTTAGGAGGAAGTACAAAGGGTAATACGATAAAAGAATGAAATCTGTAGCATATTACCTATTTGTATGAGTTCGACATCACGCTGATATACTTCAGTATTTTCTATGGTTTCAGCTAAGTCAACAAGTCTTTGATCCAGTCGTAGTGCATCAACAAATTTCTTGCAGGCCACTCTTCCCTTGCTTAGAATCTTTAGAATCAGTAGCCTATTTGAGTTTGAAGCTCTTTCTTCTTTGATATCATTATATTCTTCAACTGACAGAACTTCTTGCGAAATCAAGCTTCCAATTACTTTGTTTGGAGATAGTTGTTGAATTAAAACCTTTATATTCTTTTGAACTTGTACTATATTCTGGTCTACGTCTATAACAGTAAAAATGCATATATCAAATAAAAAGGGTAAAAGGAAACATCTACAATGGCTCTAAATGACAATTACGTATTACAATCTGCCAGGAAACTATGCAGAAAAACCACAAATAAGACAAACATAAACAACGATAGGAACTGTATTAATCGCGATAAATTGTAAATTAGCCTACTTTGGATTAGGATTTCGTTTTGAGTTTGTCTGTCATACTTATTAAAGATTTTTGTATTTTAAGGTACGCATTGGAGAATAATTTGAACACTAAAATGTTGATATCATTTGATTACAAAACAACGAAATTATCGCCATATCCCATTTGTTTAAGTAAGTGAATTTTGTTCCGTGTCTTTGTCAGTAGCATGCATCGGAATACGTAGAACATCTCTCAAAGTATTTTGCTAGAAAATGGCCTTTATCTATTCCCTAATAGCTATTTTTTTTTATTTACAGAGAAAGTTTGTTTTGGGTAAACTGGAAGTAAAAAAGTTTTCTGCCTGAATGTTTGTGTTCTTATGGGGTTGGGATTATTGATATAAAACCGGTTGTTTTATAAATTTCATTTTAGAAAGAAAGTATCTCCTTCCAAAATTCTTAATAGATTTTTATTCAATAAAGGTTTGAAGCTTTCAAAATAAAAAGTCATAAAACACGCCCGATCGGCAACCTTGCTTATGCAGTATAGCGACTCGTTGATTAATGCAAAACAAACAAACAAAAACAAAACAATTAAAACATGCATACTTTGGAAAATTTTATATACTTCCAGTTTTGTTAACCTTAAACAAACTGACTTACACACATAAGCAAATAGGAGAATTGATCAAGGTCATTTCCTGGCAAAATACATTGAGGAATTATGGACAAAAGCGCTGAGATATATATGTGTACCAAGATCAAGAACAACTAAGTCTTCAATACATTCAGTTTTCCAATATATCTGGACATCAGTTTTTAACGACCACAGTTTTATCAATGATGAAGATTAAAATGATTAAAATTGAAAGATGATTATATAAGAACCAAACCAGTTTTGTGAGAAAATGTTCGTTGTACATGTAATGACTGATAATTATCCCACATTTTCGAAGAAAATTCGGGGATAATGTTATACCCTCCGTCTGTCCGTCCGTTCGTCCGTCACACTTTTCTTGTGACTCAAGCTCCTACATTTTTGGATTTAGGGATTTAATTTTACTGTGGAATTGTTACATATAGTCTGTAGATGCGCAATAAGCTTTCGGATTTCCTATATTGGTCTTGGTGCAAACAAGAGGCCCCGTGATCTCAATTTTAACACATGTGGCATGTGACACAAACTCCTCCTACATTTTTGAATTTAGGGATTTACTTTTGTTGTAGAATTGTTGCATATAGCCTGTAGATGCGCAATAAACTTTCTGATTTTTGATATTGGTCTTAGTGCAAACAAGAGGCCCTATGATGTTAATTTTAACAAAGACCCAAAGATGTGGATTTTGACACATGTTGCATGTGACGCACACTCCTCCTACATTTTTGGATTTATGGATTAATTCTTTATGCAGAATTGTTGCATATAGTCTACAGATTTGCAATAAGCTTTTGGAATTTTGGTTCCGGTTCCAACTTTGGTAAATTTCCTGAAAATGTCAAAGACACATATTTTTTTTTTTTTTTGGCATATTATCTTATTTTCTAACAAGTGTTTGATAAAAAACAAATTTCTGAAAAATTAGGATTCTGAAAGGCGATTCCAATTTTGGTAAATTTCCTGAAAGTCTCAAAGACCACTTATTTTTTGGAATTCTACCTAGCAACCATACTTGAATTGTTTATTTAATGTAGGACAAACATTTTCATCAATAAGATTTCAAAAATATTTGATTCCAATTTTGGTAAATTTCCTGAAAGTCTCAAAGATCACTTATTTTTTGGAATTCTACCTAGTAACCATACTTAAATTGTTTGTGTAGTTTATGACAAACATTTTCATCAATTGGATTTCAAAAATATTTGATTCCAATTTTGGTAAATTTCCTGAAAGTCTCAAAGACCACTTATTTTTTGGAATTCTACCTAGCAACCATACTTAAATTGTTTGTGCAGTTTAGGACAAACATTTTCAACAATTGGATTTCAAAAATATTTGATTCCAATTTTGGTAAATTTCCTGAAAGTCTCAAAGACCACTAATTCTTCAGAATTCTACCTAGCAACTGTACATGAATTGTTTGTGTAGTTTATAGCAAACATTTTCAACAATTGATTTCAAAAATATTGATTCCAATCTTGGTAAATTTCCTGAAAGTCTCAAAGACCAGTTATTTTTAGGAATTCTACTTAGCAACCATATATCCTAGAATTCTTTTAGTAACAATAATGACTATCAATAGTTTGATTTCAAAAGTAATGAAAACATTTATGCCCAGGGTATATAACAACTGTTTTCTGTGTCAAACAGGGAGTGCGGGAATAGCTGTCGTTCACACAACCTCTAGTTTATGTTTAAATTTTGCTTGTATTTGTATAATTATATATTGTATGTATTACCATGCATTGTTATATGCCAGAAATTGCCCATGATTGGTTAATGATTGATTGAAGTGATTTACAAAAACAATTAAACATCGAGACTGCCGGCATAAAACAATGAATGAGAAAATGTTTATTTCGGACGCGAAATTGCATGAAATGGATTTTTAAAATTTTTTTTTTAAATTTTTATTTAGCTGTTACTATTGGTGGGAATAAACAAGCCCAGTTTGTTGCCTAACCTATTGCTGTATTGGTTTGTCTTTTTTACCAAGTGATCGGTATTAATTGAGGAACAACCTGCTTATATTTTTTATTTTTTTTATCTGCAGCATTTGTGGATGGGGATGGGGGGTATGGAGGTTGGAACCCCCCTTTTTGACAATCATGTATTTTTAATGAACATCCTGGTGTTTTTTTTAAAGAAAATACCCTAAAAATTTTCACGACATTTTCTTTCATTTCTTGTTGGAAACCCCACCTTTTTTTCAAATTCACTGGATCTTAGCAGGGTTAGGTTAGTGATAATTTAACGTTAAAATCTGCATTATTGATTTTGTTAGCTGTAATGTTACTTGATCGTTAATGAAAAACTGCTACCCAGCGCTATTGTAGCATCATGGTACCAAGGATGGTACAAGCCCTTTTTTTAATAAAGTTGATAATGCATTTTGGTGCATTTTCTGTTTATAGATGTGTTATCAAAAACATTGCATACATTTATGTCAAGGTTTAGTATTCGATATCACGGGGCCTAATCTGTTCGTAAAAAGTGTGGGTGAATTAGCGAATACGTAAAAAAAAATTAGGTGAAATGGAATGTTCCATATAAAAATCGTTTTTATTTTCTAAATCAACCAAACGAAAGAATATAATTATAGTATAACTAATTGACCGTCGTGAATATCAATAAAAATGTCACGAGTGCCGAACAATGCAGAAGGAATTAACGAACTGCAACGAGTTAAATCCACTGCGTTGATCGACACGAGTCGAATAAATATCCATATATATATATATATATATATATATATATATAAANTTATAATTATAACAACACTAAAATGTTATATTTTCATATAACAATAACTTTAAAATAAAACGCGACGTTTCAGTTCACAAAGAACTTTTCTCAAGCGAATGATAATGGCGTCTGAATATGAAATCTGACACTAATCTTCTTATCACAAAAAATGTTTGTCGTTTTATGTACATTACATCCCATAACACGGAAGCGAAAATCTAAAAATATGTATTTGAAAATATTACCGAAAATCTAGATATTCATAATGCATGATTTAATCTTAAAAAAATGGGTAGGGGCAGGAAATTAAGCCTTCCCCGGTATAATAGAAATGATTTTGACAAAAAATGAAATGATAAAAATGGAAAAGCCGCAAATAAGTATATTTGTTTCTTAAAAAATTATACTATTATCCAAGGTTTTTCGCATCTCGTTCATTTATTCCATAAGGCTCAAGAGTTTTCAGTTGATGTATCCAGAACCGTTCTCGTGTTTGTCTCTCTTTGTCGGTCCATGATTGATTAACCTCAATAATTTGGAATTTCACTGTGTCAAATGAGTGGCCAGTTGATCTAAGATGACGGGTTAGTGGGACATTTCGATTTTTAGCATAAAAACAGCGGTGATTGTTCCATCTTAAATTGAAGGGTGTTGATGTTTCCCCAATGTACTGCATTTGCACGGTTCACATGAAATTTGTCATCCATCATAAAAATACACTGGGGGCTGATTGAAAACGATCAAAATTTGAACAAAATATTTCCAGAACCACCAGTGATGGCATACCGGCGACCAAAGAGTTTACGTGACATTCTTGTAAAATCCAAAATTAAAAAAGTACCCCCAACGATTCCAGGCGTGTTTAAACCTTGTGGGCGCAGCAATTGTAAGTGTTGCAAATCAGCAATCACTGAGTCTAAATTTAGGAGCGAGGTGACCAAGGAAGAATACACAGTCTATGCAAATTCCAACTGCAAGTCTTCAAACTGCATTTACATCTTGACATGTGAACCGTGCAAAATGCAGTACATTGGGGAAACATCAACACCCTTCAATTTAAGATGGAACAATCACCGCTGTTTTTATGCTAAAAATCGAAATGTCCCACTAACCCGTCATCTTAGATCAACTGGCCACTCATTTGACACAGTGAAATTCCAAATTATTGAGGTTAATCAATCATGGACCGACAAAGAGAGACAAACACGAGAACGGTTCTGGATACATCAACTGAAAACTCTTGAGCCTTATGGAATAAATGAACGAGATGCGAAAAACCTTGGATAATAGTATAATTTTTTAAGAAACAAATATATTTATTTGCGGCTTTTCCATTTTTATCATTTCATTTTTTGTCAAAATCATTTCTATTATACCGGGGAAGGCTTAATTTCCTGCCCCTACCCATTTTTTTAAGATTAAATCATGCATTATGAATATCTAGATTTTCGGTAATATTTTCAAATACATATTTTTAGATTTTCGCTTCCGTGTTATGGGATGTAATGTACATAAAACGACAAACATTTTTTGTGATAAGAAGATTAGTGTCAGATTTCATATTCAGACGCCATTATCATTCGCTTGAGAAAAGTTCTATGTGAACTGAAACGTCGCGTTTTATTTTAAAGTTATTGTTATATGAAAATATAACATTTTAGTGTTGTTATAATTATAACACATAGACATTTATATTTCTTTATTTAATTTGTAATTGTATCGATTAATTAATCGATTAATTCGAGGAATAAACCATGTTAGTTTATAACAACATTAAATCCAGAAAAACATGTACAGTTGTAAACAAATTATTAGTTGTTTTTACGACATGTTTAAGTTATACATTGTACAAGTAGTACCTGGTTGATACATGTATGTTACATACTTTTATGAACTGGCCGTCAAATTGGTGGAACATGTGGAAGTAAGACGGACTATAAAAGAAGGACCAAGGACGACATCACGAGGAAGGCTCTTGGATTTTGATTCGGACACTTTGGCTAAATTAACTAACTAACATAACATTACATAACTAACACATATTTGTATTCTAAAAACTCAGTTGACAAAATTGTTATTTAGTTCAGTATTAAATTCATTATTACTCTACTGTGTTATATACACGATTTGGTGCGCGTGACCAAGGATTCAAGCCTTCGGACAATTCATTTTTTGGATATACTTCATTTTAGGTGAGTAACTTTAGTAAAATACTATTTTAGTATGGCTAATCTTGATTTGGGAACTGCTGTAAAATATGTAACAGATGAACTTCAAGGACTAAGATCTGCATTAAGTTTTAGTAATATTTCACAATCAATTAAGCCTTTTGTTGGTAATCCTGCTTACTTTAAAAATTGGCTCCGCTCGGTAGAAAAATTTGCAACTATAAATAAAATTGAAGAACATTCCATTAAATCAATAGCTTTTCAAACCTCGGAAGGTAAATGTTCCGAGTTTCTTCAGAGAATTTTTCAAGACTACCCGCGAGATTCCTGGGGGCAAATTAAGGAGCAATTGATTGCTAGGTTTGATGAGACAACTGACCCTCGACATGCCTTTTTCCAATTAAGAAATCGACGACAAAAATTGACGAGACTATTCAGGCATATTCAGACGATCTCTTTACGTTATCTCGTAAGGCATACCCGAACATCCGGGGACATGAACAATTCGTTGAAACGGAATTGGTTGAGTTATTCATTGACGGTTTAAGGTCTTCGGAATTACAATTAAAATTGATTAGGGAACATCTTCTTTCTTTCATGGATGCAGTTAAAATGGCTTTAGCTGAACAAGAAGTTTTTAAACGATTAGAATCACGTAGGGGAAGGGCTCCACCTGATGAATCTACTGAAAGAGGTAAACAAAGTCGACCAATTAATAGACCCCTATATTTCGAGATGATCACCCTAGGGCAGGACCTGCAGTATTCCATGACGACCGTCAGATAGAACCCATGCAAATTGATCATTATCGACCTCAAAGGCAATGTTACTCCTGTGGGAAGTATGGCCATATAGCTAGGAACTGTAGAAATCAATGGTTGCCCCATCCTGCAGGTACAAACCAATTCCCGGACCCTAAGCCTAGTGCCCAAACCACCAAATACCCGACCCGACCATCAAGACCGTTTAACAATAAAAGATTTGGACATCAGGGAAACTAAAGAGCTCTTATCATAAGGAAGCCCATGGTAAGAGTAAAGTTAAAAAATATGCAATTAATTTAGCTGGCTCACCAAATTCAACTTTAATAAGAATTCAAAAACAAAAATTTAGAGCTTTAGTAGATTCAGGGGCAGAAGTTTCATTAATACATTCCAAAATTTTTGCAAGTTTAAAAGAAAAACCTAAGGTTTTAAAAAAAGGGCTCATTTACAATCAGTCAATGGAACAGCATTAAATATTGAAGGATGTGCTAATATAAAATTCAGAGTAGGAAAAATAGAGGTTACACAATTATTTTACATCGTGTCCGATATGAATAGGAACGTTATCTTAGGCAAAGATTGGTTAACCAATAATGGGGTTCGAATTTACTTTGATTTAGGATGTCAAAGAATAGGAAAATGCTACGTCCCATTAGAGGAGGACATAAAAATTGCCGCACTAGTTCGTTGCGCTAATCATGTAGTGTTAAAACCTCAGACCGTAAACTTTTGTCCGGTCAAACTGAAAAATAACCCTTCCTTCGGATCAACGGAACTTGTAGAAATTTCGGCTAACGAATCTGGTCAAGTTTCTTCAGAACCAGGGTTAATGGTAATTAGCACAGTTACTAAATTCAATCAGCACAGACGATTTCCATTGATGATTGTAAATAATACCAATAGAACCATTAAATTAAAAAGGGTAGTATAGTGGCTTTCGCAAACAAGATTGAAGAAGTAGACTTAGTAACAGGAAATCCCCTGTCAAAATATCAAGGGCAAGATAAATTAAATATGTCAGATATTAAGGTACCCGAACAATGTAGAGAAAACATAACTTCCTTAGTAAGGCGAAATCAAGACATTTTTGCAACTTCGGATAGGGATCTAGGCTGTACTGATACTGTCGAATTAACCATAGATACCGGAAATCATGAACCGATCAAGCTTAAACCATACAGAGCTCCCTTAACTCAAAGGCAAATTATAGACAAAACCATTGAGGAATTGTTAGAGGCTAAAATTATTAGAAAATCGCGATCTAGTTGGGCAGCGCCCATCATCATTGTCAAGAAGAAAGACAATACACCGAGAATGTGTATCGATTATAGGGCTTTGAATAAGATAACAAAGGTCATGTCATTTCCGTTACCCCTTATTGATGATTTATTAGCATTGGTAGGGAAAGCAAAATGGTTCACCAGCATGGACGTTAAGTCAGGCTATTATCAAATCAAGGTCAAGGAAAGTGATAAGGAGAAAACTGCTTTTGTATGTCATAAGGGACTTTTTGAATTTAATGTTTTACCTTTTGGGATAGCGTCGGGACCGAGTTTGTTTAGTGAATTAGTCACAGAAGTCTTACAAGGACTAGAGCATTTTTCAGCCGCTTACATTGATGATATTTTAATATTTTCCGAAACTTATGAAGAACATTTAGAACACTTAGAGCAGGTGTTTGCAAGATTACGACAACACCAGTTGAAATTGAAATTATCAAAATGTAACTTCGCACAAAGCGAAACCAACTATTTAGGGTTTGTCATTGGCAAAAATGGGTTAAGACCGGATCCTGAAAAAGTAAGAGCTATCAAAGATATGACTGAACCTAAAACCATAAAACAAGTAAGGGCCTACATTGGTTGTTTATCTTACTACAGAAGATTCATTCCGGGGTTTTCAAAAACCGCTGAACCCCTGATAAATTGAACAAGGAAAAATCAACCCTTTAACTGGACGTTAAGTGCCAAAACGCATTTGAAAAATTAAAACAGGATCTCATAAAAATACCATATTTGGCAAATCCGGATTTTAATAACCTTATATATTATACACAGATGCTAGTGATGAGTGTATTGGGGCATGTCTCACACAACTAAGTAAAAGTCCTAATCCAGATGAAAATCAAGAAGTCGAAAGACCAATTTATTTCTTGTCACATAAGCTTAGTAAGACTCAATGTAGATATTCAACCATTGAAAAGGAAGCTTTCGCTATAAATTATAGTTTGCAAAAATTAAACCATTACTTGTATAATGCAGAATTCAAAATTAAAACGGACCACAAGCCGTTAAAGTATATTCTGGACGCACCGATGCAAAATAAGAAATTTAACTTTGGGCGTTAAATATATCGGCGTATAATTGTTCCATTGAATATGTACCGGGTGCCAAAAATGTGGTCGCTGATTTCTTATCCAGATTACCAACCGATCAAAAGCTAGTCCCCGAGTTTAATGAAGACATTTTAGACGTCAATGATAAGGCTTATGCGATAAATGTAATTAACTCTAGCAACTGGTCCCCAAGTACGTCCATGCCGATAGATAAGGTCATTGATGATATTCCTGAAAAGACAGATTTCCAATTTCAGAATGTAAATATGAGCACTGAACAGGAAACTGATCCAAACTTAAGAAAATTGAAAGAACAAATATTAACGGAAACAGCACCACCGGCGGTTAGGAATAAACACATTATCATTGACGACGCGTTATACTATATTTCAGACATTAATGGCGACCCAATGGTTAGGTTGTATATTCCTACTCACATCAAACAAGCCGTAGTGGAACAATATCATGATATGGGAATCGATAAAACTTTTGAAGCAATTAGAAACAAATATTATTGGCCAAACATGTTCAAGGAAATATATTCTTACGTTACTACATTCGTAGCATGTCGGTCTAGGAATCTACAAAAGGTTAGGGTTCCCGTCCAGGAAACATCGATTCCGCCATATCCTTTCTGTCACATTCCGATGGATGTTAGTGGTCCATATCCTACAACTATGGCAGGAAATAAATACATCATATGGTTCATAGACTTGTACTCTGGGTGGCCTGAGGCTTTTAGTGTATCAGCTAAACAACAGACAATGTGGCTCATTTATTATTAGAAGAAATCATCCCCCGCAATTCGGGAATTCAGATCTTGACCAGTGACAATGGAAAGGAGAATTGTTCAAGAGTTATGCAATAAGTGTGTGATGAATTAAATATTAAGTATATTAAAACATCATTTTATCATCCACAAGGGAATGCAAAAATTGAACGTTTTCATAGGACTGTTCACGATGTCCTTTCAAAATTAACAGCAGAGAATCCACAAAACTGGGGCCTTTTCCTAAACCAAACTTTGGCAGCAATACGCTTCAACATTAATGATAGTAATAAAATGTCACCATTCTTTGCATTGTACAATAGAGATCCTGTCTTACCTTTGGATAATATCCTTCAACCTAGGCGTAAATATCATGGGGAAGAGTATCATAAAATAGCGTTAAAAAGGCAACATAAATCTTTCCTGTTAGTCCATAAATTCCAAAAACGAGCAAAAAGACGGCAAGCTAGATATGCAAATCAGGGTACAAAGCAAGTTAATTTCCAAGTAGGGGACCCAGTGTATTTTAAAAACCATGTATGGGAAAATAAATTGTCAAGCAGATGGCTGCCCTACTATCGTATTATCGAACAAACATCACCGGTTAAATTTTATGATAAAACATCAAGTAACGGGCAAAACCACCAAAGCCTATGCTGAGCAGTTCAGACTGGCTAATTTAGAGTGGGAAATTCCTAACAATACGGAGGGTAAACCGATTCGCAAAGCACAATTTGTTGTTCCGGAATCTGACCATTCTTTGGGCTCCGACATTGATTCTTCTGATTCCGATACACCCCTTAACAAAATTGTAAAAAGATATAGAAATGAGAGAGAAAATTCAGATAACGTAGAAAATATTCCATTAATGGAACTCTCAAAAAGGATAAGGGCTAAAGAATTTTTTTCCAAACATGAAAATGATAATGAAATGGACAGTCAAAATTTAAGTGACAACATGTCCGAAAGTGAACTAGGCGACACTCCAACCTCGAAAGCATATGATACAGAGTTAACTGAAACCGAAAATATGTCGTTAAACAATATAAAATTCAAACGCAAGACCACTTCAAGGAAAAAAGGTACACGCAAAGTTGAAACCAAAACAAACGATTTACACACAAAAAAGAAACAAGTACAAGATTGGCTTAAAGCATTAGTAAGTGTATTTTAGACTTTAGTTATTTTTTAATTTATTTCCATTTCATATAACATTACAGTTTAGTGTGATATTGTAATTATGTGCTGCGATTGATTGATATTAAATTGTACTTATAAATATTATCATTCCCGTTACAGAATGGCCGCAATTGACCAAGCACAGACACAAGAGTTGGATATCTCTATCTGGTGCTACCTACCTGTGGAATTACAGGAGATGGTAGTAAGCTACCGTATGTCAACTGTGTTCCGAGAGGTACGAGAACACCGGATAGAGATGGCTGGACGCAAAGCTGGTCTGTCCACAGAGTTCAAGGCCATCACAGAACCTATCCACGGGAATCATCCCGCGATTGTAGATAGGTTCTGTGGTCTTCCCCTCCGCTACCTCAGAATGGTGAAGCGTCGGAAAGTTCGCTGTGCAGCACGGCTTGGATTACCTGGAACATTTATCGACATGGACTGCCCAGCATTTTCAAGCTTTGGGATGGCTTAAACGCAGCGGACAATTTGAAGCATATTGTAAAGAAATATATCGCTGTCAAAGGAGAAAGCATCTCCTCAGACTATTTTAGTTAGGGTCTAGATTCGAAATCAAGGACCGGGAAAAAGTTATAAAGATCGGAAATTCCTTCGAACTATTATGTTAAATTATGTTTGAACTACACCACCACACATGCCGATCATGGCCATAAAATGACTGTTAAAATTCAGATAAAATAAATCACCTTGTTGTTAAGTTTTAACAAAATAAAATCACTAATGTTTCTCCTTATGTAACCTTGTTTTTTGTTTATGTATAAACTTGATTTGAATGAGTCATATCGTCACACTGTTCTTTTTTTTTTTTCTTTTGATACTCGCCTTTAGTTTCTTACCAATTAAAGGTATCCTTTTCCTTACAGATAATGATTAGGCTGATCGTACTGGTGTGTGTTTTCTTCGGCCTATCTGCTCCATTTCTGGTGAGGGAAAATGTGGTGTTCCAAAGGGTTAACCAGATAACTACGGTCCGAGCCAAATGGATGGTTACTTTTGTGGCGGATCTACTTCCTTTTGAAAATTTTCTATCAAAAACTCAATATAACCTTGACGTTGCGATAATTGCCGCTACCAAATTCCAGGCTATTGTAAACAAATATAGTCCGGAAAAGAAAAACTGGGTTAATGTCGCATACGATGTAAGGAAAGACATGCACAATCTTAATAAAACCTGTTCTGAAATATCTAGTAAATTTCAGGATCTTAAATCTATGTATTATGATAAACCACTCGAAAATAAATTCAGACTAAAAAGAGGATTGATTCCAATTGTGGGAAAGGCACTTAGTTTTCTTTTTGGTACCGTTAGCGAAGATGATTTAAAAATGCGATTAGGTGTAATATAAGAACTCTCAGCATTTCTCAAAATAAAATAATACACGTAGTAAAGGAAGGGATGACCATCTTGAATATTACACAGGGGCGAGTGGCGGAAAATCGAGAGAAAATCAATGGACTAATTGACTCTGTCCATGACCTCTCGGATAAGCTAATTTCTGTTACTGCCACGGTAGGGGTGTTGCAGACTTACTTACATGGATATCATCACTTAAGGTTGGCGATATCTGTCATTGAAGATATGCTCTCCATAGCTGGTGATTACTTAAGTCAGTTACAATTAAAACTGAATATGTTATCCATGGGACATCTCTCCCCTAGTGTGATAACTCCAAATAACCTAAGACAACTTTTAGGAAACATTAAATCCAAATTACCCCAAAATTTACAACTCCCTAAAGACGAAACTAGATAAATCTAGCAATACTATAAGTTTTTGACGTGTAGCACTATATTGGAAAAGGGTAGAATTCTGGTTATTTTAAACATTCCATTAATGGCCTTAGATGAAAATTTTGATATTCCCACTGCTCCAGCTCACAATCTAGCTAATGCGTCTAGTTCAACAGCTATGGTCGCACAATTCGAACTCGAAACAAACTACTTGGCCTTCAACAAGGATAAGACCAAATACTGCTTGGAAATTGGTAACTGTGCGAATCCTTTAATCGATTTCTGTGAATTAAAGAAACCTATACTCCCTATCAACTTAAGCCATCTATGTGGTATTGCTCTTTTCACCAACAAAGACTGGAAGACGACTTGCAAGACGACAGTCAGACCTAACACCTCTCCCATCGCCTCTTATATCTCTGATGGAATTTGGGTCATTGCCTCCTTAACAAAATTTCGACTAACAGTTACTTGTCCCCAAGGTCAAGTAAAGGACAAGGAAATAACACCGCCCCTAGTTTCTGTTCCATTAAGGGAGGGATGTATCGCTCATAGTGATTATTTCACATTGAACCCTACTTATACCATTAGAAGTTTAGAAATCGTAAATGACTATACCAATTCTCTATTCCAGAATTTTCAAACTTTTAATGTAACTATTTGGCAATCATTTCACACCGTAATGTCTAACATTTCTAAAATTAAACTCCCTGCTAAATTGGAATCAATCAAACAAATATCTATGGATAAACTAATTGAGGAAACACAATTGCTAAATGTACCTAATGCAGATTTTGTCTTCCCAAATTGGGGAATCTCTGTTTCGGCTGGTGTAGGGGGGTTAATACTTGGTTTGGCAATTTATCTTTTTTTGTAAATGTAAGGGTTATTCTTGCTTAGCCAGAAAAAATATTACGAGGCTGGGTTACCAAGCCGCAAATCGAGGTTATCCATTGGTGACAGTTTCGATGGCTGAAACTGAATTAGAATACACTAAGGGGGCAGTTGCCTCCGCACCAATGGCTGATGGCGATTTCAACATGCCAAGTATTCCATACGGATCTCCATTTTCGTGGAGAAGGGGACAGGTCCAACTGAGGGAAATTACATCAAACTAAACTGAAATTACAAACGGACTAATCAGGTGTATATAGTTATTGATTTTTAATCGTATTTTGTGTAATCAATGCCAAGGTGATGGGTATATTGACATTTGTTTATCAGACTAATTAGTGCCTTTGAGTTTTGAAGAGTGTCGGAGTATTGGTACAACTGTCGGAGTATTGGTACAACGGTCGGAGTATTGGTACAACTGTCGGAGTATTGGTACAACTGTCGGAGTATTGGTACAACGGTCGGAGTATTGGTACAACTGTCGGAGTATTGGTACAACGGTCGGAGTAATTTGGTATAACTGTCGGAGTATTGGTACATCGGTCGGAGTATAAGTACATCTGTCGGAGAACTGGAGTACTGCTTAATGGCCTGAACTGTTGGGATAGAAAGTTTTTGACTCACAATCGTTCTTGCAAGGAGGATAGGCAATGTTATATAGTAACCACTATATATATATATATATAAAGAAAATGTTAGAAAAGTCCACACAAGTATGAATATAGGAAAAATAAACAAACCCCGCAAGGGTGAAACCGGTAGGAACGTTATGAGGAA
>MJUU01008943.1:22149-32643 GCA_002080025.1 Modiolus philippinarum
TATATATATATATATATATGTGTGGATATTTATTTATGGGTGAAGGATCAATACTTAATTTGAGGAATAAACCATGTTAGTTTATAAAAACATTAAATACAGAAAAACATGTACAGTTGTAAACAAAATATTAGTTGTCATTACGACATGTATAAGTTATACATGGTGCAAGTAGTTCCTGGTTGATACATGTATGTTACATACTTTTATGAACTGGCCGTTAAATTGATGGAACATGTGGTAGTAAGACGGACTATAAAAGAAGGACCAAAGACGACATCACGAGGAAGGTTCTTGGATTTTGATTCGGACACTTTGGCTAAATTAACTAACGATCACATATTTGTATTCTAAAAACTCAGTTGACCAACTTATTATTTAGTTCAGTATTAAATTCATTATTACTTTACTGTGTTATACATAGAATAAGCACAATTTCTTTGTAAACAATGCTATATGGACACTAATATAGTTGAGAGATTCTCACCTTGTTATTTCTGAAGAGGGTTCGTTTACAATATTTTTCGAACAGATTAGTCCCCTTGGATATGCATTGACGTTGATTTGTTCAGCCATTGAAATATAATTATACATCGTTCATATTATAATGATAATCCATTTATCTACTTTTGTTAGTCTTTAAAAACTTACCAATACCTGTGTGGTCTACTTGAGTGTCAATTTCATCCATACCGCCTTTCAAGTCAATCTTATTTAAAATTTTCTGACCTTTTCGTTCTGTAGACATTAAGGCACTTCCAATTATTTCATCTGTCAGGTAAGGACGTCGAGAAAGAATACTTATCAAACGTTTGTTTCTTAATTCCTTACTATCTGTACTTGTGATATATATCCCATCGTCTAGCGTTAAAACACAACCAGATATCAAATCATCCAAAACACTTTTCTCCAAATCAGCTTTTCTTGCTTTATCTCCACTTGTATATTCTGAAATCAAATGAAAATTAAAATAGAAACAAATATGTTAATCGTTCGAAATACAATTGATAAGTCTTCCCCGGAAGTTTCATCTTTTTTTCAATATGTACTTCCAAATGAATGATTATTTAACTCTCGAATATCCAAGTCTTGCTGTTGAATTTCTTAAGTTTCTAACCTTTAACGTCTGTCAGTACTTTCATATAATCTGATTCTTAATAGACCTTTTGCATCGAATGTGTATACGGAAAGTTTACGTGTAAACGTATATATATTTAGCCAATTTTAGGTATTTTTATCCCGTAAATCTTTTCATACACAGTATAACTTTTTATAACAGAATAATTCACTGCATTTCAAATACTAAGATGTAGTACAAGAAATCCCAAAAACACGATTTTAGTACTTTTTCCACCGAGTTGTGTAGGTAGAAGAGCCAGGTGAATGATTCTCATCGGTTCAAAATTAAGAAACACAAATGAGCAAAGACAGCAGGCATGCAAGATCAAAAGAGGAGTTTTTAGGGGATTATTTCGTTTGTGTCATCCTTATAAAAGCGGGGGAAGGTCTTTACATTTGCAACCCGTGACTTTCAAATAGTCAAGCGCCTTCTGATTTACTTGCATTCCACTAATTAGCAGTCTTTTTTTCTTTTCTGCGACAAGAGTTTTTGCCCGATACCCACATTTATGACGGTTTAATTTTTGAGATTGTCGTCGAGCTTTTTTTTTTCTGTCTCCTTTAAAATAGGTACATGTACACTTAATTTGGAAGTGTAAATAAAGACATGTCGCCACATGAAGCATAATATAACCAATCTTTCATTATTTTTCTGAATGCCATAACCGGGAAGTGTTTTAAAGCTATAGAGACTGAGCCTTCAATCTTAAATAGTAGACATCTTGGATCACCTTTAATGCTTGCGAATATTCTTCAATAACACTATTCAAATTTGATTAACCTATCTTTAAACAAATGCTTGAAATCAAAAGGTCAGGTGATCTTTTAAAATTAAAGGCTGTGATTATTCATTCTTGCTAATAAAAGTATAAAGTGGTCTTTCAAAACAAAAACTGGTGACAAGTACGCAAACTGGATATTAGTCTCATGCTTTACATATGCTAACGATGGCTGAAGGCTAAAACCACAAAATGCCGTTCGAACAGACCGCACATTATTTTTTTTTTCTATAGGAAAACAACACTGTGGCTAATCGGAACCGGCAAAATATGTTTCGTCTCAATGTTTTCTATGTGTCGGAACAAGTACGGGCAACAATTATGAGTTACCTTAGTAATTTAAAGACAAGATACAAGATTATTATCGGCTTTATCAGTGTAATTCTATGAATTTCATTCACATTGGACATGTATAAATCACTGAAATCTAAAGTTTACCTATTTGACCTTTTAACATTGTTGATATAAGCGATTTTGTGTGACCGGAATTGAAAATTTCACCCAAATCACTAAAATAATAGAGTTTCCTCGCTTAAATGACTAAATGGTTAGTTCAGATCTGTTCGAATGATTAAACTTGAGTTTAAAATTCATTAAATTAGTTACATCTTATTTTCCAATGTTGATGTACAGCTTTACTGTACATCAACATTGGAAAAGAAACTGACCGTGTTGTCATATTAGAAACCGGCTTCGTCATGTTATATGAATCCGGTTTGGTCTCAGTTATGACGAGGAGAAGAACCGGTTTCGTCTTCTTTTTAGAATCGAAAACAACACACATTAATAAAGAAAAATCAATTTCTTTGTTGCGGATTTACAAAAAAAACGACGAGATATAAAAAAGCAATCATCATTATTTTTCTTTTCTTTTATATGCATATTAATCGCTATCATAGATTATTGTCTAACAAGATGTAATTATATTATGAATTCCAAGGGAAAATTGTTACCCACTAGTAAGTATTCAGTGAAATGACTTCAAAAAAGGAAAGAATACATATCAAACAGCTGTAAAGCATGATTTATCATGGTCCGCCACTCTTTGGTATTTTCTGTTTATTGTACGCTTTGATGTCTTTAAAATCATTAAAATCACAAATTTCTAAGAACACCACCCAAAGACTAATGTGACCGAATTTAAATAAGAGAGAAAGAAAATATTCTATCAGTCTCCCTAAAACCATCCATACCTAGATCAAGGGTTACTAAACACATCTTATTAGCCATTGCCCAAGAGTGCAAGATTTAAGACAGAATTTGAGAGGAATTCCTTTCTATTATTCTCCTAATTTCTTAATGTTTCTTGTTGACATTTGTACAATCTAAGATGAAGGTGACAGAACATACATGTATGTATGCAATATTTAACTGATGAAAGTGGAGAAATCCTACTGACAACGTTTGCCAAGGTTTAAATATTTAACGAATATTTTCAGAGCCTTTTTACTGAGGAACCAGATGTAGAAATCTCACCCTTCGGACTTAGAACTGATTAAAATTTAGATAATGTAATATTCCATGAACGAAATGTTAAAAAACTACTAAGTGAAATCAAGGAAACCAAATCGCAAGGGGGTAGATGAAATGCACCCAATTTTTTTAAAGGAAACCACTAACAGTATCACCAAACCTGTTACAATAATATTTAACAAATCAATGGAGGAAAGAAATATGGGGAAAAAGCTCATGTAACATCACTTCACCAAAAAAAGTCCCAGACATGAAGCTTCTACATGTAACTAAACACCAATAAGTTTAACATCAATTTTATTTAAAATCATGGAATGTAAAATCAGAGATAAATTAATGGGACAGATGGGATAAAACAACTTATTTACTACACACCAACTCAATCTCAGAAAAGAAAAAGCATATAAAACGCAGATGATAGAGGTTATGGAAAATTGGACGGAAAAACTTGACAATTGATGCCATCTATTTTGATTCCCAAAAAGCCTTTTACAAAGTACCACATAACCGATTCCTACAAAAACTAAAAGGGTACGGAATATATGGTAAACTCCACAATTGGGTAAAAAAATTCCACTAATAGATTTATAATAGATCAATTTCAGACAGCATATACATGTAAATTGCCAGGTTAAAAAAGGCTAACCAACGACTAGGTATAATTAATAAATCATTTAAATATTTTGATAAGGACTTGTTCTAGCCTAGCAAGACCTCACCTGGAATATGCGAGCAATGTTTGGGCAGTAATCAACAAAAGAGATTGATTGATTGATTGAATATTGTTTAACGTCTACTGAGCAATATTTCAGCTATATCAAGACGGGATCAAGTTTGTTAATAAATAATCACTTTGGGGTATGGAAAGGGTCATGGGACGGGAAATTCTGACTGCCCCTGGAAAAGTAGGGTGAAATCAAAAAGGGCGGGGAATTTAGCCTTGTAGCCGATCACCTACGGACCACTCAAAAAAAAGCTTGCTACAAGGGTTCTTTAACGTGCAGGAAGCGTGGCATTTCTTCCAACACGTGGACCTGAGTTTACATCCCATCCGAAAGATGGGTTGTGTATTTATTCATCCACGGACTGGGTCGCTGTCTTTATAGAAAACGTCCAAAGAAGGGCTACAAACAATTAAGAGCATACACCATTTAAAGTACGGAGATAGATTAAGATATCTAGGTCTACCAACACTTCAATATTGGCATATAAGAGCAGACATGATTGAAACATTCAAAATAATAAAGGGTATAGACATAATAGATGAAGACACAAATCTGATACCAATTAGGGATGAATCAAATACCAGAGGAAACAATTTCAAAAATATATAAAAAAACTAATAGAAGGAAACAATTTTGGCCAAAGAATAGTAGATCACTGGAATATGCTGCCAAAGAAAGTGGTGGATACAAAATCTGTAAATAGTTTTAAAAATTCATTAAATGAACATTGGAAGAATCATCCCGATCAAATTTAACCCATCTTTTATGGACCAGAAGCAGATAGTAGTGAAATAAATGTCGAGTTAGATAAGAGAGGCATGCTTGCTTAAATTAGATCTCTACACACAGGTAACACAGGGTCTATCAGTCTTCCATTTCCCGACTTGTCTGAAAACATTTATCATTTCTACAAAGAAAAGCAGTCTTGCGAAACTTTTTGTTGAATATATACGGAATACATTTTCCGTATCTCGCCTTTGGTCACTACTAAATATTCAACACTTCTCACATCTCTTGAAATAAATTGTCAAATGGTCAAAAGTTCGACAAGCCTTGCTTTTAATCATCATATTTTTTTAAACTAGAAGACGAAAATTCATTATATTGTTGATTTTTTATCATTATTTGTCTGACGTGTTCATTTGAATTTAAAAGCAGTCAAAATTTGTTTATTGCCTTTGGGATTAGCTAAAATATGGTGGCGAGCGATTACTTGAGATACAGGCGCGGCAACCGATCAATAGTTGTGTTCTTAAAAACTGGTCACGGACAATTCTTATTGAGAAAAGGCATTTTGAAACTACACCTTGATCAAAACATCTTTGTCAATAGAGAAGATCTTTTTTCTTCTTTTGTATTTGTTTGTTTCGAAGTTGATCATATCTGTTGCATTCCCTGTATAACCAAAAAGATTTACAGACGGGCCGATCGAATGGCAGAATGTCACAGTGCTACATGTATTGTTTTTATAGGATTATTGAGGGATTTAATATATCAATATTACTCAAGTCATTCTGTAGAATGTAAATATAACACGAAATCGTTACTGGAGATTGAAAACGGATACACTGTTAAATTCATTCAATGTGGATAGTTGACAAAATTGTTTCCTTTGAATCCCTGCCGACTTTTCGAAGTAATCATGGGGGTTTTGACGCGTTTTGGAACTCTCAGCATACCATTAAGTCTATAAGGGGCTCCAAAGTCACTTTAATGTAGTTTTTCAGCACCTAAATGACGAAATAAAAAAATGACTATTTTGTTAAGTAAGGAAGACATCATTATTCTTTTAAGTTTTCAAATAAGGATAGATGGCAGGTATGCTTTAGTTTAATGTTTTACAGAAATACAAATGTACATGAAAGTATGCAAGTTATTTTGACTGAAAGCATACCATCATGACGAAACCGGGTCATTATAAAGAAAACAACATGAAGAAACCGGTCCCAACGAGTTTCTTTTCTTTTTTGTACATGCATATCAACATTAAAGTGTCCTGCAAATCATTTGGGATTCGGACTGACTATTGAATCAATGAGAATAGCGTCTGAGTTTGGAGTTGATGTGTTTTCTTTTTTTTTAACAATGGGATATATGCAGTGGCATTTTTTTAAAGCTCGTGCCCCTACAGGGGGTATAAAGTCTAGTTTCAGTTTTGATTTGATGTGAAAAAATAAGTCGAAAGTGGTTGGCGTTGAGATGGCTCGACTTCCAAAAGTTGACTTATTTTATTTTCTAAACCTTTGCAGTTCTTAAATACATATCCATTCTTCGGTCATGTGTCATAGGAAAATGATTGACTAAAAATTACATTTGAATCGTTGAAGAATTCGTCCACAAATCGGATCAAACAGCGTCCGTGCATGAAAATTAAAACCACACATACTGAGAACAAGGCTGCAGACGCTAACAAACAAGTACCTATGATTTCTTCTATGTGTATTTGATAAATGTGACTTACATTTCGTGAATTATGAAGTAAATATGGCTTATATAGCAAAAAAATGAAGACTAAAACAATACTGGTTGGATGACAGTATTATAGGTAAAAATGGTTGGTTGCAACACATTTGCGTTTAAGGCCATAATGATAAAAAAGATACTCAATTCTTATTTCTTCAGAGTCTTTCTTCAGTACATTAAATAAATATATTACTTAGTATTAGGTTTCTATTAAAATGACAGCATGTATCACTAATACTTATAAAAATGTATAATTCGCAAATTTATCTCAAGTGGGAAGAACATTGAATGAGAACTTCGGATATTATGAGTGCTTAGTATTTACAGAGAAATATAGATACTGTATGTCTCTCTTATTTTGAATTACATGTCTAATGATAAAAATGCGTATTTATCATTCCAGAGTTGAATGCACTATTTCTTACTTTTATAAAAGAAATGAATTCACCATTAGCTCACCTGGCTAATGCAAAGGTGAGTTTTTGCCATCAATTTGCGCCCGTCGTCCGTCTAGCAAATACTTTTTATTCAAAGATCTTCGCCTCTGAAACCTGGGCCAATTTGAACCAAACTTGGCCAAAAAAGTCCTTGGATGGTCCCTTGTCCCTTGCAAAAAAGGTGTACTTCAAGTCCGTGCTATATCCAAGATGGCTGCCAGCGGGAAACATAGATTTAATATTGGACCCTATTGGAAAACACGTTAAAAGATCTCCTTCTCTGAAACTACCGAGCAAATTGGATCACATTTGGCCATAATAGTCCTGGGTGGTCCCTTGGAAAAAATGTATTTTCATGTCCGCGTTTTATCAAAGATGGCTGTCATCGGGAAACATAGTTTTAAAATTGGACCCCATGGGAAAACACGTTTAAAGATCTCTGAAACTACGTAACCAATTTGAACCAAATCTTGCCATAATAGTCCTTTGATGGTCCCGTGCTATATCCAAAATGGCCGACAGCGGGAAACAAAGTTTTTACATTGGAAAACTCATTCAAAAATTTTCTTCTCTGAAACTACTGAGCCAATCAGAACCAAACTTTGCCACAATAGTTCTTGATTGATACCTTGCAAAAAGGTATTTTTCATGTTCCAGCTTTTTCAACATGGCCACCAGCGGGAACTTAATTAGTTCTAATATTGGACCCTATTGGAAAACACATTGAAAGATCTTTTGCACTGAAACTACTAAGCCAATTGGATCCAAACTTGCCCACAATAATCCTCGTGTGGTCCCCTGCAAAATACGAGTTTTTCCAGGTCTGTACCATATCCAACATGGCTTCCAGCGGGGAACTCAGTTTTAACATTGGACCTTATGGGAAAAACACATTCAAAGATCTTCTCCTCTATAACTGCTGGGCTATGGAACCAAACTTGGTCACAATAGTCTTAATGTGCCCCTCTGAAAAGGAAAATGTTTTTTAGGTCACTCTTTGTCCGAGATGGCTGCCAACAGGGAGCATAGTTTATCATTGAACCTTCTGGGAAACACTAACAGATCTAGAGGTCTTTTCCCCTTAAACCAAATGTCGTGTTTAGTGTGGGTTATACTCATGGTACTTACATTGTTAACAGTAATAAATTCATATAGCTTCGGCACTTCAGTTCCACAGGCTGGTTGTTTCACTGGATACAAGCCACGCCTGTACTGCTGGAGAACTACTGCTGAAGTATGTTGGAACTTGATTTAATTATGGGCTCTTTAACATGAAATATCTATGTTAATCAAGGGCCAGGTGAGCGATACAGGATCCTTGGAGCCTCTCGTTTTATACTTGTATTGGTATGTTACCTTTAGAAAACTGGACGAGAATACGTGCGCTAGTTTGAATCGCTCCGCGTGCGTGCAGAGAAAGACTGGCCATTAAAAATCACAGCACCGGTAACATAGTTGATTTGTTCGTTACAGCTGAGCCCGAAGTATATTTTAGTGAAGTTTTCTCTGTCCATACAAGCTTATAAAATCTACAGAACATTGGATTCAGCATTATTCCATCAATGTAATTTAGAATCTAAGATAAGTTTTTCTGGCGACTCGAAAGCGGAGCTGGAAAACAACCACATCCCAAATCATTATAAACAATGATGTTTTCTAAATTTTAATGCAATCACTTAAGATATTTTTCTTACACACACCGGATAATTGGAACTGATGTACATCTGCTTTAAGATACGACAGAATCTCATGAACTTACTCAATGAGAATTTGGACGTCAATGTCAGAAATCAAAATAAGTGTCACTAGAATAAGTTTGCATTAGAATAAGTTAGATATATTGTTTCCATGACCTTCAGTACCATTCATTATTAAAAAAAGAGGATGTGTTTACAGTGTAAGACAAAAGAAAATCACTATCACATGCCCTTCTGACAAATTAATAGCTAACTTGGCCTAAGTCAATCGGGCATAACAGTTCTTGGTCACTGAATTAAGAAGGAATCACGAAGTGCTGTTACATTTGTTTAATGCATGTGTCCATTTAATTGCAATAAAAATAGATGAAAAATATTATTTTAAAAACAGTAACTAAGCATGAAAACTACAAATTACCCAGAAGACTCTGTAGTACTATCAAAGATTTACCATATGACCAACTGTCATTTTTGTAAAACTAATACTTTTTGAGAAATGGACCTAACACGTGACACATTACCTAGTGCCAATCAAACATAAGTTGTAGGTCAAAGTGACAAACTACCGATTAGACAATGGAGTTAAGAAATTACTTTATAATGCAAAAAATAAATAAATAAATAAATAAATACAATGAAAATAAATTTTAAAAAATACTGACCGACTTGATAAACCTGAAGCAGTACTATCCAAATAAGTTTGAAAACCCATCCCACATTATGGCATGAAATAGAGAGCGTGATTTTTGATGAATGGAATGATGGAAAATTGACTAAGTCGGCAAAGATGTAAACTGATAATAGTAACCTGATAGGTCTGAAAATGTATCATACAATATGGCTATTAACAGACTGTGTCGAATTCAAGTTTGTATCATTTACCCTTATAGAGAAAAGCTTTTTTTAAAACAGTATACCCTCTCCTCCTTTGGATCGGGCGATATAACAACAGCAATGAATGGGAAAACCTGCCTTTTTCCAGTATAATTGCATTATACATGCATAGAATATAATTATGAATAATTCAATAGACGTATAAGCAATATTAAAGGATATTGAGTAAATTCACATGGGTCAAGTCAATACAAATACTTGATAAAACCAAGTAATGGAATAATATTTTTATTGTTCCTCATCCTGAATTCCCCTGAGACCTTCAACAGTGACCCCATAATATGAAAATTTATTAATTCATACAAAAACGTTTGAAGGTTCTCATTTGGTTTTCAAAGATTCTCACATCCGACCAAAATTGTTTTGTCCCACTTGAATCCAACCATGAAAGGTTTTAATCTAAGGTTAATGAGTTGCACGAATAAATGTTATAAAATTTGAAAACCGACTTTAATGTTTCCAAATTTATCTGTAACGTGAATCAAATGACTTTAGATACAGGATTCTGGTCAATGTAAACGAATATGACATATAAACAAAACAACGATAGCTGTATTTGATGTGATTTGTTACAAAAACAAGATAGTGTTTTGCAAAAACCAATGCAGCCCCAGAAAGCCTTTGATGATAGCTATAGAATGGGCATATTCAATAAAGTGAAATATACTTTGTTTGAGAGACACACAGGTTTTTATTTACCTTGACGTGTGATGTTGTTGTGTATATCCTCGCATCCGACCGGAAATCGCATTATCTGATTGCATCAAAAGTAGTACAGGGCATACATTTGGCCTAGAATTGAGCACCAGGTGGTGCAGGTGGTGCCAACTTTTCATCAGAGACGAAGTGGTGTAGGTGGTGAGTAGTTGATATGGCAAAAAGCCGTAGGTTTTCAAAAAACGTTTTT
>MJUU01008945.1:4007-19758 GCA_002080025.1 Modiolus philippinarum
CTTTGCCGACATGCCATAATAGTTTGACTGTTAAACCAAATAATTTCATACTCAATATCTTTATTTGCACAAATAAACCCTAAAAGCAAAATGTAAACTAAACAATGACATACAAATTCACAAATTGTTTACAACATATAACAAGAAGATTACTGAATTATATTTAATGAAGTAAAATTGGCCAATGTGGACCTCATTTTCGCAGTTCTACAGACCGCTTTATATAGTCAACAACACTGGACAATATACTTGTATCTGGATCCAAGATTTTTTTTTTTTTTACTTTGAAAGAGAATCAAGCTGGTTAAAATCAGTTACATGGTTTTTATATTTTCAATTTTCAGAAACTCTGTCTTATATTATTGTTAATTTGACAATGAAAAAGAAGTGTTCTTCGTTGTCAAGGACATTACAAGTTTTAAATAATATCGGATCCCATTTTTTAAATTATTTCGGTGTATGCATTTCCAATATTTTGATTTTATCAGCACTGAAGAGACATAAGTTGTCGAAATGCGCATATGCAGAATCCAAATTTACAGCAACTTCGGTATTATGTTGTTTGTAAACAGACTTTTGTGGTTGCTAGACCACAGAGTGATTCTTTTATACGATTCAAATCGTGTGTTGAATTCTAAAATCAACTGATTAAAATCCGGTACAAGAATTACTGTTATATCGATCATAGTTGTTCCTTTCCGTTTCGGTTTCGGTTGTGGGGTGTTGGAAGGCGACTACCCACTAGGGGTATTGCGCCCTGTGTACACAACTTAAGATTTCTATGATCTAGGCGGATGCTCTGTTCTTTTTGGTTTCTTTTTCTTTCTGTCTTGTCGGCGCTGCTGGACTACTGGTGTAGGTGGTCTCACTCCTTCAGCTTCATAAAAGGTTTCATCTGCACTAGCGTACCCAGGATTGTCTATATCATACTCATTCTCTGCTAATTCTGGTGATATAGGTGAGTCATCCCATCATAGAACGTGGTCAATGTACAATATCTGTCTGGTACATATGGACTTCGTATGACTTGAGTCTCTTTAACTGGTCTAAATTCCAGGTTGAGAGGGTATCTGTACTTCGTAGGCGTTAGTGGGAAACCTTTGTTCACTGGTCTGTCTTGCGTTGCATGGTTACGTTTAGTGGTAACTTTGGTATTAGTCTGCACGCTTGTCGATGTGTTGCTTGCTGTCTGCGTATCATGATCGCTGGTGGTTCTGTCTTCTGTCTGACTGCACGATTCGGCTTTACCAACAACGGCCTTGTTCCGTTTCCCCTTGAACTGGTTGAGACGCTTTTCGTTTATTCGCCTAGTTGAAGGAGACTGTTGTTTCTTTTTAAGGGCCTGGAGGGCTGTCCCTGTCTTGTTGACCGGCTCCAACTCCTTTTTCCAACAGAGAGTCACTTTCACTTCGTGGGAACTGGCTTGTATATCCCAGGTCAGTTTCTTCCCCTCCAAGACGCAGGCATTAAGTATCTCTGTCAACTCAACTGGAAGTTCCATTGTTGTTTGTCGATGTGAGCACTATTCACTGATCGTCTGGTCGACTGTTCAGACAACTCTGATGTCCCGAAAAGAAAAATTATTACTAGATTTCGTCTCATTGCTCACGATCTTGAGATAGAAAAGTGTAGATATACTGGTGTGAAAGCACATCTAAGATTATGTAAATTGTGTTCTTTAGAAGTAGAAGATGAAGTCCACTTTTTACTTGAATGCAGTAAATTAAATGCAATTAGATATCCATTTATTGAAAATATAAAAAGTTGTTATAGAAAATATAAAAAGTTGTTATAAAAATTTTGATTCATTATCTGCTAAAAGTAAATTTATTTGGCTTCTGTCTTCAGAAGATGATATCATACTAGATAATTTGAGTAAACTTTTAAATAGTCTTTTGGATGAAAGGAAGAAACTTTTGTAGATACATAATTAAATCTGCTTAATAAGATAAATGTGGTATTCCCTACCCTTGCTGTTGTAGATCTTATTGTTTGTTTTTGTGGGTGTTACAAACTGTATGTAGGTTTTGCATATGATTGTAACTTTGTGTTTATTTATTTGTGTATTATCTGCTCCCTTGGGGCGCAAATATATATATATATATATGTATTATATTTATTTATTTTGTATCTGTATCCGTTCCGTTAAATACCATTAGCCGGGGGCTATTGGTACTTTGCGGAACGAAACAGAACCAATGATTTTAAAAAATAAGAGAGTTTCAAACAAAGTCTAGTGTTAATGAGAAGAAACATAGAGGATTTTAGAAGTGCCCATTTTCAAGAAACAAGTGAATGTCTAAATATAAAGATCGATTATTTCTTTCAATGAATGTATCTGTATGGCTGGTCTATTTACCAACATGTACCGTAATGGACCAAAATTGACCGAAATAAATCAGAAATGGAGCAAAATTGAGGAATGAATTTCCAAAATGGCCTTCAGAAATGGAACAAAATTGAGGAATAAATTTCCGAAATGGACTTCATTATATACCAAAATGAATTGATCATTGACAAAAATGAGGAGATTAGATTAGATTGAGAAGATTGGGAGTATTACAGTAGTGATTCCGCGATGGAGAAACTATTTTGGTCATTAACATCTGGTACTGATATTACTAATTATGTTATTCCCAGTTTCATTTTTTACAGTCAGACGTCTGGAGAAATATTTCTCTTTAGATCATTTTTATGTTTTAGCTACCATTTGTAGAATAGGATGCGCAATGAATCTTTGAATGGATAGTCATAAGGGGACGACCATTTGATTCTAAGGGGGGGCTGGCAGTTTCGGTCGAGCCAGATTATTTATTTTCAAAATTTTGCGGGCCAGAATATTTATTTTTCGCCACTTCGCGGCGACATTTTTTTATTTATTTTATTGTCAATAACATAATCGTATCGTACCAATAAATCAAGGGTCAGATTATTTATTTTCTTGGATGTGCAGGCCAGATTATTTATTTCAAACTTTTCAGGGACAGAATATTTATTTACGAAATCAGCCAGNCCCCCCCCCCCCCCCCCAACCCCTCTCTTCAGCATCAAAAATTCGTTCCCTAACCAGTGTTTCTCTGCAAATAGCGTCAAGTATGTTACAAAAATGCTATCAGTCCGCCTTCCTTTGAATATTCACCGCTGATTTCGCTTTGCATGCATTTTCATTAAAATGGAGATAAATTTCACTACTTCTACTTTGGCCTAATAATCATTCAGGTATTGCAAGTTAGACTTTGTGTGTACTCGCAGTCATTTCATGACAAAGATACAACGGAAAGGTTTATTGCTAAACGAACTTCAATGATATGGACATGATAGAAGGAATATGGAAGATAGGAAATCGAAGGCAAAAATGATTGCTTCAAATACCATGCAGTAAGCGGAAATGACTGGATTCTTGACCTAGTGAATTAATCTAAACCTCCTAAAAACAAAGTATTTATTAACTTTAAGTGTACTTTTAACTTTTCTCACATGACAACAGTATTCAAACCAAATCGAAAATTATTTTATTAACTACAATATTTGCCTGCGGTCCACGGCACAAATTGCAAATGCATCATAATCATATACATGTACATACAAAGTATAGTCAAATCAAACATGTACTACATTATTATAAATCATCACCAGAGTCAATTTTAAAATAACCTTTAAAATATAAAAAAGATCTCAACAAAAATAAAAAAAAAAAATTCACATCTCCTCTCTTTAGCTTTCTTAAATATGAGGGTCCTCATGGCGGGGGGTCCTAGGAATCAATCAAATAATCATTAAATTTTTGCCTTGGTAATCAAATAATCATTCAATTTTTACCTTGGTAATCTAATAAATTTTTGGCTGAGTAATCAAAAAATATATATATAAATACTAGATAATAATCATTAAATAAATGCTCTCGTAATCAAATAATCATAAAAAATACCCTGATAATCAGGTAATCAAGAAACCCATGACGGGCCTCAAATATATGTTGCCAAGTTTTTAAAAATATCCAAGTCATCAAATCTAAACAAATGAAGAATTTACTAATTGATTTGTATTTAAAGCACCATTCAGGTAAAGTATATCCTAGGTGGAAAAGTTCAGGACAAACAAGAAGAACGTGTAGGTCGCGTATTTTAGTATATATACAGAAGTGTTTGATGCCACACAAAGCAAAATTGTCTCGTAATTATGAGATAATATCTAATAGTTAAGAGAAAAGTCATAATTATGAGATAACATCTCAAAAGTTGGAGATAATCATCTCATAATTATTAGATAATCAGATAATTATGAGATAACATATCTTAATTATGAGATGTTATATCTCATATATGAGATAATTACCCAAAATTATTAGATAATCATCTCATAAATATGACTTATTAACTCATTATTATGAGACACTATCTCGTAAATATGAAATAATATCCCATCATTATGAGATAAGATCTCATAATTATGAAATAGTATCTCATAATTATGAAATACTATCTCATAATTATGAAATAGTATCTCATAATTATGAAATAGTATCATATAATTATGGAAAAGTATCTCATTATTAAGAAATAGTATCTCGTATTTATGAGAACATGAGATCATATGTCACACAGCTGTAATTATGAGATAAATATCTCATTGTTATTAGATAGCATGTAAATATGCCTATGAATATTCATGTTATAAAGCATATTCTAGCACTCGTGGCACTGCTTTGGTAATTTTTTAGCTTCGACAACAACTAGATTTTAATTAGCGGCAAACAATTAACCTGGAGTGCAACTATTAAAAACTCAACGGTAATTAGTGATTCATCTTGGATGTATTGATGCATTGATTTGTTTTCTTTGATAAAAATTGTCTGATTGAATGTAATTCATACAAACAAACACTTAAAATGAAATCTAAAATTCAAAATTCTGTAACTGAATATTATAAAAACCTGACAAGTGATAAAATTGCTAAATTAAATGAACAAAATAAAAATTTTCTGTATAAAACCCTAAAAATAAATAATGAAAAAACAGATTATTTATCTCATCCCAATAAGGAAAACAGAAATTTTATAACAAAATTTAAAGTTAGTGACCATGAGTTGTTAATAGAAACTGGTAGATACTATAAGATACCCAGAGAGGAAAGACTATGTAAAACATGTAAAGTCTTGGACAATGAGGAACATTTCTTCTTTAATTGTGCAATTAATCAATCTTGTAGAAAGCAACTTTTAGAATATTATATGAAAACTAAGCTAAATTTTAATTCCCTGAATCAGTTAAAAAAGTTGACTATTATACTAAATCCGTCAACCTCTGAACAAATTAAAACAGTCGTTTCTTTTTTACAACAGTCATTTGAACTGAGGAGAGGAGACAAATAACTGTTTTATATTGTAAACATTAATTCTTTTATGTTTTGTTCTTATAAATGTGATGTACTACAACCCAAATGGGTTATAAGTATTTGAATAAAGAATATTTATACACCTGTAATAAAAGGGCTTTATCAGTAACAGAAAAATTCAAGTCTCGTAATTTATGAAATATATAATATGATGCAAGATTAGGGGGTAAATACAGATTATGAGCAATGAGTGTTAACTGATTGCATAAACAATAAAAAAAAACAACTATGCTTTCGACTATGGCATTATAAATTTTCATGTGATTTTATAAGTGTATGTGTGAAGCATGAATTTATACTACAGCCTGAAATCTAGATATTACATAAAGAATAGATATATGTGTGGTCAAATATTATGATCGAAAGTTTAAAGCACCGTGTTTTTATACCTGCTTGCTGTCTAAAACAACAATTTGAAATATGCGCAAGTAATGAGTTTTGTGCTTAGGGCATACTCATCTTTTAATGAAAAAAAAGTTGGTTCCGTTTCGTTCCGCAAAGTACCAATACCTCCCGGGTAATGGTATTTAACGGAACGGAACGGAACAGCATTAAAATATGTATTTTGATCTTCATTGCAATAAACGGTGGCCAATAGAACAAAATTGTTTTAATATCAATAACATGAATGTGTAAAACCGAAACAATTTTAACCTATCATTGCTCGATTTGAATCATAAAAATGCCTCCCTTATTCTACGGACAAGCCCAGATAGCATACAGGTGTTGGGCCAACGTTGGCAATCAGTTGGCAACTTAGTTGGGCCAATGTATGTAAACAACGTTGGCCCAACGTTATTTTGCCCATCGGCCCTTTGTTGGCCCAACTTGTTGGGTTTGCGTTGGCCCAACAAAGGTTTACCAACAAAGTCAACAACTTGCCAACAATCTGCCAACATATTTTTGTAAAAAACCAAGGAAAGCCAACGTTAGCCCAATGAAGGTAAGCCAACAAAGTGACAAATTGCCAACACTTTGCCAACACGGTTTGTAAGCCATTTGTGGTTGGGCAATGTTGTTCAAACAACAGCATGACACCAAAAGTTTAACAACATGTTTAAAGAACTAAGACATCTTCAGAAATGATATGTCCACATTTGAGTTGAAGGTATAATCTCATTCATAAAAATTGGGGAAAACAACGTAAGCTATCATACCAAATATAGCAAGTGATGGATAGGATAATGTCTCCTTTCATTTTTGATTGAAGATCACTTGAGGTATTGAAAATTGTCTTTCCACAACCAATATTTTGAGAATTTCAAAGCCCTTTGAAGGACTTAATATGCTTACTGACCCAGAGCATGAGTCACTTTCAGTGCTAAATTATATAAAGCTTATGCATACTTCTTCTGAGAATCAATTACATGTTGCAGATAATAATTGTACTAATCTGTCTTTGTTTTCTGGATTTTTCAATGAATGAATGTCAATTTAAATGCGTTTATCACTTTTGTGTTAACCTTGGTTTTTTTGGTGTTGCTGTTTCATTTCTACATTTTGTTTCTGTCTGGTGTCATTGTTTTTCTGTGTTCTGGTTTTAGCCATGAATGAACAAATAAAGGGATGTATTTGGACATCAATTTTTGTAATAACCAATTCTTTGTTCCTTTGGTATTCGACTGCTTAAGTTTTTGAAGGGGTAAACTCAATATTGATAAATAAGCCATCCCTGGAAGTCTTACTTGCCTGTTACCCATTGTCATTAAAAAAGAAAGCTGACATGTGATTGATTTGAAATCTGTCTCTCGGTCCATACAAAGCAAGAAATATCATAAAAGTTATATCATATGGGTCCTCTTAAAAATGAGACTGGTGCTACAATTTGAAATAAAAATCAAAGCATGGAATGCTGTTAAGGCAGGTTCCTGGGTATTCCAGAAGTTCTGTAATTATTACTTTTTTGCTGAAATCTTGACATTTAATTTTTTCAAGAATTGAAATCCGAAATTTTCCTTCCCGGTTTAGGTTGTCTTTTCAGTTTTTATATGGGTTGCTGGCAACTTATTTAAAACTCTATTTATTTACATTTCATTGTCTTGCTCCTCTTTGTTGGTATACGTACATGTAAGTATTCCAAAGTACAAGCCCGAGTACAAGTGTGACACTCGGTGGCTTAATTAATGTTGATATTTCCAATTTTGTCACTTCCTCTGTCAAGTCATCTAGTTCTTAAGTTTCATTATTTTTGCATATGATTAAATAACTCAATAACGAAGTCACTGTAAATTTACTATCTACATATGGGCATTTCGACATCTTATGTCTCATCAGTGCAAGCTACTGAGAATGGTAGGTTGTGCTCAGCTACAAATAACAAAACACCGAAGTTACTGTGAATAAAGTAAACAGAATTTCAGCATTTTGAGTCCGAAGTCGAGCACTACGTTTGTGTCCCTCTGTTTCTCTATGGCGAACAACGTCAATTCATCCTCCGTGCATTAAGGCAAAGGTTATGCCACACAACAGAAACACTGCGTGTTTATATTTATCACTCTTGCTCAAAAAGTCCATCTCTTTTATCCATTTATTTTGGAATTTTGAATTGTATCTACCCTTTTCGCGGAGGCGACGCCATTTTGTCGTTAATACACAGCTGATTCGTGTTCTCGCGTAATCTCGTTAGGCGGAATGTGAATGGAACAGCCTTTGTTTACCTCGCAGGGTGTGATTGGAACAGCCAATATTTACTTCCGGTGTAACGGAAAAATATTTTTGAGAGAAAATTTTAAGATCGGGAGCTTTCAGAGGCATATCGGTAGACGTGAGACCGGCTGCTAAAAACCGGTAGCCTCACGATGAGACCGGGAGGGTTAACAACTCTGGTTACAACAGCGAAACTAGAAGTTACTATGTATCCATTCATAAAAACTGCGCACCACAGGAAATTTTTATGAATGAACCGAATCGTGAATTTCGAATGTCAGTTTAAGTGCTCTGAGATTAAAAAAGCAAAGTATCTCTTAAAAGATATTAAATAAATACAATAAACACATAAAACGATGTAGTTGATCATGAAATGGACACTGTATCGCCGCATGAATGGATTATTTTTTGTGCCTTCGTATGAATAACTGGTAAGCCGTACGCGTTTTTAACGATAGTCTGGATCATTCCGATTCTTTTCATTAGTCTCCTTAAGGTAAGAGTCTGGTTGAAACAGACTTTTTTCAAGATGGCTTTTACCCGACAGCTAGAAGGCAGAGAACCTGCCTTAATAAAAAATCAACAATCAGGAAGTAAACATGCAACAGATTTTTAAAAAATTAGATATCAAATAGAAAAGACAACCATGACAATACTCTGTGCTCTAGTTACTGTAAGCTTAGTTCTGCATTTCAACAACTAGTGTCTCTTCAGTGCATATCAAATGAAAACATTTGAAAGACCAATAACCAAAAGATGTGACAACCACAAAAACTACACAAGACAACAAATTAGTGATCCTATATATCTTTTATGATTAACAGGTGACAAAAACCATCTACTATAGCTGATCAGTTGTATAAATAGAAAGGTTGTTCTGCAATTAATGCAGACATTTTTCACAGTTGTCTGAAAAATCATTTTTGATGCAATGAATAAATAATTTTTTGACCATTTTTATTCATCATCATTTGCATTTTCCTCATTTTCCATTTCATTTACTGTCCTGCTCTGTTTTGCCAGTGCTCTCTTTTTCTTCACCCTATTGGTCTTCATTTTTGACAATTTTTATTCATCATCATTTGCATTTTCCTCATTTTCATTTTGATTAACTGTCTTATTCTGTTTTGCCAGTGCTCTCTTTTTCCTCCCCCCCTTCCCGGTCTTTGGCAAATCTTAGCCAGTCCTTTGTTATTATATCAATTTCACTGTCTGTTGCATTTGCTGCAAGTCGGTTTCTTCTTACAGCTTCTGAAAAAAAAAGATAGAAGGATGTTTATTAACTTCCATTTCACATTCATAAACAACTGAATGAGAATATTTTGATTAAAACCTTTTTTTTTTATGTTACACTTTACTGTTTCTGGAAATTCAGCCATAGTGAAAAACAAATATAGGTGTTTTTTCATATCATCTTGAAAGCTGATTCATACCATCTTTTTTCCTCTTGTCCAACAAATAACCTCTTTCAAAATAATTTTCAAACGCGAAAGTATACAACAAGTGTAGGCCTAATTAATGTCTAATAGAAACTGACCTAATCATAAAAACTTAACATGCTCAATGAGGTCACCGACAATAGCCATATGACAGACTATTATATACTTCTCAATAGCAACCAACATATCAAAATATCATTGACCTACCATTTATAATTACTGAGAAACTGAAATAATAACAAAAATTTATCATGCTTACTGGACCATGAAATTCAGGTCAAGAAAAAAGCCATAAGACAGACTGTCAAGTACTACCGATACCTACCTAAATACCAAATATCACTGACCTACCACTGATAAATACTGAGAAACTTGACTAATTTTAAAAAATTAACATGTTCACTGGACTGTTCAATCAAGATCCTAGATAAAAGCCATATACAGTACATGATATAGCAGACTGTCATGTACTACCCAAGACCAATCAATATACCATATATCACTGACCTCCCACATTAAGATACTTAGAAACTCACCTAATCATAAAAAAACAAATTTTAACATCAATGTATAATACACCTACATCATACAAAAACTACAAAAATACACCACCGTCATACTTTGTACAACTTTGTCTCGCTTTCCTTGTCTTCAGGTTGTTCAGTTGTCTAAAACTGCACATCTATCCTGTGCATGTGAGAATAATTGGAATTTAAAATCAAAATGTTGTAAAAATGATTTTAAATAGTCCATTGATAAGAAATAAAATCAAATAAGCAACAATTATGAAGCCAGTGTGCAAATTATGTCATTTTTGAAAAACTCTTATTTTATTCAGGGGAGATAATTCTAAAGAAATGATAAGTGGAAAATAATTTTTTAATGATTTTTTCAATATCATTGGTGACCCCATTTTTTTTTTTTTTTTTTTTTTTTTTTTTTTTTTTTTTTTTTTTTATATATAGAAGACGAGTCCCTTGACCTATCTAAGCAAAATATAACACACTTTACTATATGAAAAGTATTCCTTTAACTATAATTTTATATTTATAAGAATTTAAATATATTCCTTTCTTAATAAGTTCCATATGTTGTTGAATGCGAGTTCATTCAGTTATTGTATTTATTTAGTTCTTTTATTTGACAAGTATTGTTATTTTTTTAAATAACATTTTATCTATCTAGTTTGATGTTTCGAGCTTTATTTATATCAAGCGCTAGCTCTCTTCAGTGGTCAGCGCTTACAGATTTTTTTATATAAAAAAAGGTCCTTGTTTTATTCTACAGAAAAATCGTTAAGTTGAAGTTGATTAATTTCTTCAATAAGTGCATTCAAATATCTAGCAACATTTTGAGGTTTGGAATTACCATAAAATAATCCAATAATAAATGGTTCCCCATTTCCTACATTTTCAAGTCTTCCTAATATTGGCCAAAACTGCCCACTTGAACTCCTAAATAATGGGAGGCCATCAATGTTTAACTGAATTTTGAGTAATTTCTCAACACTTGGTATATCAGATTGTACACACAAAATATTTTTAATTCCAGATGCTAAACCAAAATGATAGTACTGTCCGTCACAAATATGTTTTATTTCATATGAAACTTTTGTTCCAAGCAGTGTTCGTGGATCTTTTGGCAAATCTTGTAAATCTTGGACTAAATTTCTTAAAATGTAAAGTAACTTTGAAAGGGTCACCATAGGAACATCACATTCAATGGCCCAATCTGCTAATTTTTCGCGAACATTATCATTTTTGTCATTATTTGAATCAATACCAACATTCGCTTCATCTTCGGAATCGGTGAGGAGATAGTATGGAGCATTACAATCTTGTTCAATCTCAATGTCACCTGTATTTTCGTCACTTACAGAATCTGATTGTTCACACACATTTTCAGCAGAGTCCATACCATTATCATTTAAGATTTCTGAAGCATCTAAAAGAATGGGATCATCTGACTGATTTGAGCAAGGCACACTGATATAAATATCATTCGATTCTGTTTCACCCTCTGATATTTCATTTTCTATTTCAGCAACATGCCTGTTCACAGTTTTACACACTTTTCTTCTTTTAGTCCAGTATGACATTTTCTACCAAAACTGTATTACATAAATGTGTACCGGTGTATAAATTCAAGAGTCAACAATTTATCAACTTAATTAATTTATCATCATTTCATTTTAAATTCCACTATTTTATTGTTATTTATCCACAGCATACTAGTATATACTACAAAAAAAAACCAAAAAAACTTGAGTTTAATGAAGTTATGGAAAATGTTCAGTGTTAAAACTTTCAATATGGTCATTTTCTTAAAAAAATAGGCCCGCAGCATCCTCTGAGCTTGGAGTATGAGTCTTCCTAACAGAAGACCCCGAGGGAACCCCGGGATATAGAAATAGGACCTAGTATCTCCGGCTTGCGGGGTGTGACCCCTCCTAAACGGAGGCTGACCCCGAGGGTCCCGGGATATAGAAAAAGGACCCCTTCCGTGGTTGTGCGGGATTAATAAATACACAACCCATCTTTCGGATGGGATGTAAACTCAGGTCCACGTGTTGGAAGAAATGCCACGCTTCCTGCACGATAAAGAACCCTTGTAGCAAGCTCTTTTTGGGGTGGTCCGTAGGTGATTGGCTACAAGGCTTAATTCCCTGCCCTTGACGATTTCACCCTACTTTTCCAGTGGCAGTCAGAATTTCCCGTCCCATGGCCCTTTCCATACCCCAAAGTGATTATTTATTAACAAACTTGTTCTCGTCTTGATATAGCTGAAATATTGCTGAGTAGACGTTAAACAATTACCAATCAATCAATCAATCTTAAAAAAAAAGAAAAAAAAACCATACTAGGTGACGTTTATCATGGACAATGAGTCAATGAGATCTCATAGTAGACCAATAAAATCGAAAAAGTGATAGCATATCATGTGTCACATGCTTGGAGCTCAACCAATGAAATTCCAGTAAAAGTGATACAACTAATTCATATCTTACTTCAGCTTAAAGGTATCATTGCATACCACAAAATAAGTAATTCTGAGAGAAATATGATATGAGGGTGAATCTTAAAGAGAATGATAAATATATCCAACTATACTCCACAATATAATATTATGCATAATCACACATTTTCACGAATCGATCCATTGGGTTCCAAATTTTGTTTACCAAAATCTTGACAGTCACTCACCCCGAGAGCTCTAGCACTTTGATCTTGACAGTCAATCATCCTGAGAACCCAAGCACAGAGATCTTGAAAGCCACTCATCCTAAGAACTTAAACATAGAGACCTTGACAATGACTCATCCTGAGAACTAAAACATGAGATCTTGATAGTCACTCATCCCAAGAGCTCAAGCACTGAGATCTTGACAGTCACTCATCCTGAGAACTCAAGCACCGAGATCTTGACAGTCGCTCATCCTGAGAGCTCAAGCACAGAGGTCTTGACAGTCACTCACCCTGAAAGCTCAAGCACTGAGATCTTGACAGTCACTTATCCTGAGAGCTCAAGTACAGAGGTCTTGACAGTCACTCATCCTGAGAGCTCAAGCACCGAGATCTTGACAGTCACTCATCCTGAGTACTCAAGCACCGAGATCTTGACAGTCACTCATCCTGAGAACTCAAGCATCGAGATCTTGACAGTCACTCATCCTGAGAGCTCAAGCACCGAGATTTTCACAGTCACTCATCCTGAGAACTCAAGCACTGAGATCTTGACAGTCACTCATCCTAAGAACTCAAAAACCGAGATCTTGACAGTCACTCTTTCTCTGTACAGTAGAGAATTTTAACCATTTGTTCCCAACATCACTCATCCTGTGAACTAAAGCACCAAGATCTTGATACTTATTCATTTTATAGTTTTCAAATACAAATTTCCTGACAGTAAGTCATTCCGAACACTAAAGCACTGAGGGATGAGATCTCTGTGGTCATTCATCATGATGACTCTAACACCTCTTTTTTATTGTCCAATTTGGATTATTTTAAGTACTTAGTGAGCAGATACTAGGCAAAATGGCAGAAAAAAAGGGGGCCAGTCACTGAATTCCTGTGTACCAAGTTGTCAGAAAGTCTCTTGTATAAACATACCTGGGTTGTTGACAGGACCCCCCTTTTTTTGTCAAGCCATGGCAGCTAAAATATACCCACATTATCAGAAAATAAATGATTAGTCTTAAACATATAAGTGTGTAACTTTTATGTATGCTATACGAAATATAAAGAATGAATTAGATCTATTAGTGTGCAAATACTGACACATAATCACGTCCTGTCACAGGTACCGTTTAAACCCTCAATAAGGCCTTAATCCCTAGATTTCAATCAGCTTTTATGGAAACTTCAGTAGATATATTTATCATCTTTTTTAAGGTATCCATTTGAAAGCAATTATACTTACTAGGACCATGCATCCTCGTGAAACAAATAGCTCGACGCAGGGTTTCACCATTTTACAGTCATGTGATCATTGTTATGTCACGTGATAAATTGAGTCTTTGTTCCGAACAAGGAAATCTGGACAAACATTTACCCTAGATGGATTGCTTAAAAAAAGAATAATATGGTGTTTTTCCTTTTTAAGCATGCATCTTTACGTTTCTAATTATAATAATTGCAACCAAATGTGTATCCAAGTCGTCACACCGGTATGATAAAATTCAGAATATAATATCTATTACTTTAAGCAAATTACTCAGATGTAAATGTTTCGGTCTGCTATCCAATCCTTTTCATGTTTATTGAATAAAATGATTTTAAAATCAGATGTAAATGTGTCATGGGGATGTTGGGAAATATACGTTGGGCCAACGTTGGGCCAGCGATGTAATGCCAACGCCAACCATTCGCCAACCATGCCAACGGGTCCCCAACGTTGGCCCAACACATGGCTGCTATCTGGGAGGTCATATAAGCACACGTCAGTCTTTAAACTGTATTTATACAATAAATATGTGTATTTTCAGAGAAATGAGAAATGCAGATACAACATGGTTTCGCTAAATCTAAATTTTTCTGATGAAGATTTTCAAAGTCTATTAGAGACTGTTCCTTGTATTTGACCGATTAAAACATTTTCCTTAATGTTTTCTCCTGATCATTTACACCTTGTATGAAACTATCTGGTTTATAAAAATCCTTACGGAGTTGGAAAAAGTTGGTTCCGTTTCGTTCCGCAAAGTACCATTAGCCCCCGGCTAATGGTATTTAATGGAACGGAACGGAACAGCATAAACATATTTATATTCATCTTTATTTCAAAAGCAGAACTTTGCCGACATGTCATAATTGTTTGACAGCTAAACCAAAATAAGTTTATACTAAATATCGGATGCCATTTACCGTAGATCTAATAAATTTACCCCCCCCCCCCTTTCCTTCCAAAGAAACTCTGTTTAATCTGTAGATATGTATTAGTACAGTGACTAGAACCCAAAAATTTCAACTTTAATGGACCAGCATACCTCATGGCTGATTTTTATATATAATGTATAGGAAGATATGGTGCGTTTATTTTGCCCTGTCGTAAAAGGCAGAAGTGGTGCAGAATTTAGAAAATTGAGGTTAAAGGCCAAGACTGAAAATCAGCAGAAAAGGCCATACTTTTGCAAAAAAGGGAATAGCAGCCACATTTTAAAATATTTTAACTTGTCCTTTTGCATAAATGACATAGGAAGCATACCCTAGAAAATAATAGCACCATCGGACTAATAATTAACAAGAGGCTCTCAAGAGCCTGTATCGCTCACCTGGGCCATTGCTGACAAATACAGTCAAAAATAATAATACCAATGTTGAATGCCAATCTTGAATCTGTTCAGACAAGCCAGACACATTTTAAGAAGGGGACAAACTAAGGTCCATTGTGACCAAGTGTGATTCCAATTGGCCAAGTACTTTCAGAAGAGAAGATCTTGGAATATGTTTCCCCATAGGGTCCAATGTTAAACTAAGTTCCCCGCTGGTGGCCATCTTAGATGATGTGCAGACTTGCCGGACTCATTTTTGAAAGGGAACCACCTAACGACTATTCTGGTCAAATTTGGTTCCGATTGGCTCTGTGGCTTCAGAGAAGAATATCTTTGAATACCTTCCCATAGGGTCCAATGATAAAACCAGGCTTCACGCGCTGGTGGCCATCTTGGATATGATGCGGACTTGACAGACACTTTTTTGAAAGGGGACCAACTTAGGACTATTGTGAACATCAATATGTATTTGGAAACCAAATTTCATTGAAATCGGAAAATG
>MJUU01008950.1:29374-59324 GCA_002080025.1 Modiolus philippinarum
CGACAAAATTTTGGGATAATTTGTCCGGGGCAGATCTTGGAGACCACACATTAGATCTGAATGAAACTTAGTATGAGCATAGATACCAATGTCTAGTTGTGCAAGAAGGTCTATGGATTTTCTAAATGGCACCGTTGCCATGGAAACCATAAAAGGGCGGGAAATTGACAAAATTCGTATTACAATTTGTCCAGGGCAGATCTCGGAGACCACTCATCAGATCTTAATGAAACTTAAAAGGAACATAGATTTCAATGTGTAGTTGTGCAGGAAGGTCTAGGGATTTTCAAAATTGCACTGTTGCCATGGAAATGGTAAAAAGGCGGGAAAATTTAAAGTTCTCAGAACTGCATGAAAATTTGCAGAAATGTTGTATAGCATACATGGAATTTGTTTTTAGTTTTTAAAAAATCAAAATGTTAACCGTTGCCATGGAAACGGAAAAAAGGTGGGAAAATTAAAAATTCTCAGAACTGCATGAAAACTTACAGAAAGGTTGTATAGCATACAGGGAATTTATTTTTAGTTTTAAAATAAAAATCAAAATAGCAACCGTTGCCATGGAAACAAAAAAAAACGGAAAATCAAAACTGCTCAGAATTGCATGAAAACTTACACAATGGTTGTATAGCATACCGGGAATTTGTTTTCAGTCTAAAATAAAATAAAATGACGACCGTTGCCATGGAAACACAAAAAGGCGGGAAAATTAAAAGTGCTCAGAATTGAGCAAAACTTCATGGAAAGGTTGTGTTGCATATTGAGAGTTGGTTTCTAGTCTCAAAAATTTCAGAATGCGGAAAATTATCTTGACAATTTGAAAAAAGGCGGTAAAGATCAGAGTGCTATTAAATGAATGAAGTTGAAGGGAGTTTCTTGTTCTGAAGTCTGATTTGGGAGTTCGTTTGGGAGACTTGTGTATCAGCATCCTGATACAATTATAAATATTTTCTCTATCAGCTTTCACAAGTGTTTCAATTAACGGCCTTCCAAACGTTTCGATTTTATCTGCACTGATGAGACATAAGTTGTGGAAATGTGCATATGCAGAAAATAAAGTAACTTCGGTATTTTGTTCTTTATTATATAGCATAAATAAAAACAGATATATCTTAATATTTTATCAAAATCTTACACTAACATTTTATCAAAACTCCATAAATTTGTCCTTAAAATTTATCAAAATAAACCATTTTTCTTCAGAAATTGAGAATGACTGACTGTTACAATGTAAAGTAACAGTAAATTTCACATATTGTAATTCCTACAGTATTAAGCAAGTAAACTATAATTAAATATTTGCTACAAGATATAAACGAACTTTTAATTGTTGAAACAACACAACTTCTATATTCATTTGTACCTGTAATAAGAATTGGGCAAACCAGGGTGACACCATCTAATATTCACATGAAAATCGAATATCGATATGTACTTGCACGTTTAAATTTTTATATGAAAAAGGGGGACAACAGAAAACATATATTTGCCTTTCTTAAAACTTGGTGAAAGTTTTTTTTTCATTTTATGTTATTTTTTATTATGGATTTACTAGTTGTGGAGATATACGAGTCTGGAGTTGAATTTAATAGCGTTTTTTCTTGTTATGAACCAAAAATAAAACTGAAAAACAAACAAATAAAAGGATATAGACAACTCGTCCCCTAATAAAAAACCCTTACATTTAGCATGATAACAACCATGTCCACTACAAATGTACCTACTAGAAAAATAACTATGTCATTTTGACCCTCAATCAGTACCTAAATCATGATAAGGTCTTCTGCATTGTACAAAAAACGTGGAAATTATTTTTTTGCGGTAGGTTTCTCTATATTAACGGTTAAAAAAAATCCGTGGAAATTCTACCACGCAAATGCATTAGTTTTTGAAGTGTTATATGTAAAACTAATGAAATAGTCGAATCGAAAAGCTCGAGGCGCTAAATTTAACCCCTGGCGAAATATTTGTGCAACACAATCTTGAAAATAACACCCTGCGAAGATTTCCATGTTTACAGTACATGCATATCTGTTAATCTCTTACTTTTAACAGTTAGTAGGAGAATTAATCTTTATCGAACACATGCTGAATGAACAGAAACACTGCAGAATGTAATTTTTTTTTTTTCTGTCATGTGTAGGAAAAACAGTTAGAAGTCGTGGAGTAAGAAGGCACTTTCAGTTTTCGTCATTATGGAATTCTAACCCAAGTATAATGGTTTTGCCCTCAACATCGTCATGCCTTACGTCTATGATGTCTTCAACCTGTATTAATTCCATGATGCCAGTGACCGGACACATCTCCTCAACGTCAATATCTGTAACAAAAATAACGTCAACGACCTCAACAATAGCAATAACAACGACACACCCTACATTCACAACAACATGTGTAAAAAATGGGTATGCCTCAAAATGTACAACGTCAACAAGTTCAACACAAGGCCAAATTTCAGCAACTCCCAAACCCACAAGTATGTTAACTACAGTCGCAACAGGTAATAAGAAAAAAAATCTTAATATTGTAAAATTTTGCAAAGCTCAGCCCGACTTGTCTGCACATGTTCCTGCTATCTTATAACAGCAATGTTTTTAAAGATTTTTAAGAAAAAGTTAACGATCCAAACCTCTAACTCTGCCTTTTACCACTAAAGAATTAAAAGTGTCGTCATACTTTTAGTTTCATTTGTTTTGTTTAACCCTAACATTGACACGTCCATGTTTTTCATTCAACAAACATAAAATTGACAAATGGATATTTCTTAATTTTCACAATCAAATTAAATTATTGTTGGTCAACTAATCTGACCAATTACTATATGCCCAATCGCATCTATGCCATATGCAAAAATTTAAGACCCGTATTTAGTAAATATTTGTTACCACTGGATCGATGCCTCTGCTGGTGGACTGTTAGTCCCCGAGGGTATTCACTAGCCTAGTAGTCAGTACTTCGGTGCTGACCCGAGGGCCAATTTTGTTTGGATACTAGCAATATCTGATTTTTTGTAATTTTTTATTAAAACTAAGGCGTATCTGCAAAGCTCTGTCGTTTGCTGATTTAGGCACTTAAGTTTCGATCATATTTGTTATTTGATCTCTATCCTGAGTGACAGAATACTCAATCCAGTTATCCTAAACTATTCTTACAAAGTTGAAGGATTTGTTTTGATGGAGATGGTATTTTAGACCAGGAAGACAAATAACACTGGCGATTTTCCAGTCAATATGGTTTTCTGTTAACATATGACTACCTCATACTTGCATAGTTTTTTTTCGTTCTAGATGATTCAATTTATTTTGGAGGTCGGTGAAATGATGCTGCTTCAATATTTTCGAGTAATAGTGAAACAATAAACGATGAGCTAAATACTCATGTGTCCAAGAAAGTGATAAATGCTCCTTATGATGCACGTATACTCCAAATCCCTTCATTGTTAACGTAATTTCCGAAAAAGAAATTTTATATATTACCAAAAAATATAATTTCACAATTATTTCGTAAGTTACAAAAATATAATTTCCAAACTAACAGAACTTACAAATGTAATGCAGTCCGTCCGTACGTACGTACGTGCGTTTGTAATGCTCCCCGATAGCTCTGAAACTATAAGAGATACAAATTTGAAACTCCGCACCATACTAGAAAAAAGAAGGGAAACGGGGAATGTGTCAAATAGACAACGACCCAAAGGGGAGTAATAACAACTAAAAGCCACCATAAGATCTTCAATGAACGGTGAGAAAATCCCACACCCAACGGCAGGTCGGAGACGGTCCCTGAATAAAGAGTAATCAAGTTCAGCGAAATAAACATCATCCTAGACTTCTATAGACACAAAGTAAACTTAACTAGAAACAAGACAAGACACACAAAGGCTTAATAAATTTCCTGACTTAGGACAGGCGCAAACCTGCTGCGGCGGGGTTAAAATAGTTTTATTGGGCCCAAACCTTCCCTCTTTTGCCAATGTGATAAATAAAAAAAACAATCATAACAACAGTAAAATTCAGTTGGCAACAGGACTGAGTCAAATGTGAAAAAGGAAACTGAAAGAACTAAATATTCGGACATAAACATGAAATCACAAGAGACTACTAGCAGTTAACTGACATGCCAGCTCCAGACCCATTTCCAACTGACAAAGTAAGTTATGTACCCTCAAGTATACAGCTTAGACCAAGATCCCTTCCTGTGAGGAGATTAGCATAATGATTTAATGCATATACCGGAATACATAACTCGTGTCCATGCAATACAGATTTTAGAAATTTAGAATGTGTTTAGTTAAAATGCAAAGACCCTATCAAAAAATCAATGTTAATACCAAAGAAGGCCATACGTAATGACTTGACGACAATACCGTAATTATAACCCTTATGATTTAGACGATTTAAAGGTTTTATAAGTTTATTAGGCGAGTTTAAGTATTTTTTGACTCTTATGTAAAACATTACCGTAAAATAAGGGATGTGAAATGCCAGCCTTGATTAGATGTTTACATTGTATATATGAACTTAGTCTTTATATCGATGATAAAATTTAGAGTATGATCAGAAGTAGCGCACTGTAGATTCGGAATTTAGGTCAAACGCCCTAGGAGCAAATTATGGGCGAAAACGAATTTTCGCGATATGCAATAATTGAAGAAATTTCCAAGGCCATTTGGGCTAGAAAGTTGAAAATCTGGAATCGACTCACATTTAAATTTAGCAACTTCACAGAGGGTGCGACCCCTCAGGGCATTGCCTCTAGGGGGTAAAAAACCCGAAAAAATCGATTCCGCTGGAACTCCTCTTACACCTTAAATCACAGAAACCTTATAATAAGGGTATAATAAACATTATAAAAGTTGTCTGTGCCGAAGGTTTCGGAATTTTAAAATTTGCCCTCGGGGCGGAAAAATGAGCAAAAATGTATTTCGAGATATCCAATAATAAACGAAATCTTCTGAAGTATTCATGTTTGGAAGCTGAAACTTTGTATGCAAGTTCAATTATATGCATCTTATTTACTGATGAAAGCGGACTTTTGATATGACCCCTGGGGGCATGCCCTTAAAGAGCCAAAAAATGTTAAACAATTAGTACTCATCAGAACGACTGGAACTCTATGTATAATTTCGATTTTGTAGTTTATATTTTTATGAGGAATTATTGGAATTGCTCTTTGAATACGTTCTAAGCCTTTGGAATTTAGACCCCGGTGCCAAATTTGGTAAATTTCCTGAAAATGTCAAAGACTAATAATTTTTGAAATTCCAACATGAAGTTTTATAATTAAGCAACTTTTTAATGTCATCAGCTAGTATGAACACTAGGATTTTAAAAATATGATTCTAATTTTGGTAAATTTCCTGAAACTCTCATAGACCAATTATTTTTTTGGAATTTTACCCAGCAACCATATCTTTGTTGATGCCTTATTGTTTTAATGATCATATTCAATGGTCAGATTGCAAAAAAACTTGATTCTAATTTTGGTAAAGTGCCTGAAACTCTCAAAGACCTACTGTTTTTTTAGAATTCTACCTACATGTTGTGTGTGTAACAACCATATTTTTTTCAATTATTTAGAGTTATAATGATGAATTTCAACTGTCAGGTTGCAAGAATCTTTTATTCTAATGTTGGTAAATTTCCTTAAACTCTTAAAGACCCACTATTTTTTGGGAATTTTACCTAGCCACCATATCAATTTTTATGCTTTTAAAATTTAATAATCATTTTCAATGGTCAGATTGCAAAAAACTTTAATCTTAATTTTGGTAAAGTTCCTGAAACTCTCAAAGACCCATTATTTTTTGGAATTCTACTTAGCAACCATATCGTTTTCAATTATTTAGAGATATAAGGATGCATTTCAACTGTCAGGTTGCAAGAATCTTTGATTCTAATTTTGGTAAATTTCCTGAAACTCTCAAAGATCTATTACTTTTTGGAATTTTACCTAGCGACCATATCTTTTTTGATGCCTTATAGTTTCAATGATGATTTTCAATCGTCAGATTGCAAAAATCTTTGATTCTTATTTTGGTAAATTTCCTGAAACTCTCAAAGACCTACTGTTTTTTTGAATTCTACCTAGCAACCATATTTTTTTCAATTCATTACAGTAGTGAAGATCATTTTCAATAATCAGGGTGCAAAAGACTGATTCTAATTTTGGTAAATTTTCTGAAACTCTCAAAGACCGATTTCTTTTTGGGATTTTACCTAGCAACCATATCTTTTTTGATGCCTGATAGTATCAGTGATCATTTTCCATAGTCAAATTGCAAAAATGTTTTATTCTAAGTTTGGTAAATTTCATGAAACTCTGAAAGACTCATTATTGTTTTGGAATTCTACCTAGCAACCATATATTTTTCAATTCCTTACAGTAAAAAGGATGATTTTCAACAGCCATTCTGCAAAAATCTTTGATTCTAATTTTAGTAAAGTTCCTAAAACTCTCAAAGACCCATTATTTTTTGGAATTCTACCTAGCAACCATATCTTTTTGGTGTTTTACAATTACGATGATTAATTTAGTTTCAAAAACACTTGTCATTTTTTACAAGGGAAGGGGGTCCAAAAAGGTGGAGCGGTAGGATCGCAATCTTTGATTGGCTGTTATTCATTGAATTTTATTTCAATTTTATATTCAAGTATGCACAAGCCAGCCCTGTCAAAACGGGGCCACTTGCTTGGATATGGTAACTGCTTATATTTGTATTTGTGCCAACGGATTTATCGGGAAAAGGTGTGATGTAGGTAGGAAAAACTATTCATACTTTATGTTCTTTTTGGTAAAGATTAATTTACTCTATTTGTATTTTTCACTGAATAATTTAATTGTTTGCTGTAATTCAATAGATTATAACACTTTTATTAGTATTTGTATACAAAATTTACTTCACGATAGCAAAAGAAATAATAATATACATGTGTACATTATATAAATAAAAACAAAATTAGACTAAATGCAATTTTATTCTGCAAAATCTTAAATCCGTTTGTATTGATTGGTTTGTCATCATGAAGGCAAAGTCTTACTTCAAGATTATATCTTCAGATACTTTTGCCTTACATGTATATTTTACTTTGCATATTTGTGTCATGGCAAAGGAATATTACAAGAATAAATTGTTGACAAACCCATGAATGCATTACAATAATAAGTAAATGCAAGCTGCATTTAAAAGGTAAAAACTTATTTAAATCGAATATTAAGATTGTATACAGACGATAATAAAAGGTCAGGAGTACATCGGCAATGTTTGCCTTCAATGGGATAAAAATAATTAAACTATAAAGACAAATGTAAACTGATGATCGGTGGTGACTGATTAAATGAATTAATTAAAATGTTCAGAAAATTAAAATTTGTTCTTCCATTCTATTACATATTTTTTCTTAAGCAACAACATCAAAAACGGCAACGGTTGCAGCAAATCTAAACAGCCAATGCTCTGATGTTAGTTTTATAAACTGTAAAGATGTCAAAGTATGCAAAGACTCTATGCTGAAGACATACTGTCCAGTTACGTGTGGACTATGTGGTGAGATAATTTTATTTAAAGTAGTGGTAAATATAGAATAGAGAACTTTTTGCTTTTGGTACTGACTTTAGGACCTTAATTTGACAGATGAGACTGGAACGGGAAACGTTATATGTTACCATGATCAAGTCGTATCAAAAACAAAACAAGTCCCACATCTCTTTCTCCTGTATTTCAAAAGAGAACAAATGTCGATTATTTCTGATATAAAATAAAATGAACACGTTACTAGCCACATAAATTATTCGTGTAGAGAAAATTCAGCGCAATTCCTTTTTACGTAAGCATACTGTAACGTTACATGTATCCTTTGGATATGATATCACTGTCGGTTTTAATGGGAAGTCACACTACAAGTGTCTTGGCTTTGAATGTTGTCTTTATTTCCGTGCTTTTTGGTGGTCTTACGTCTTTGTTGTGCTTTTGTTTTTTCCTGTGTCCTCTTTCTTGCTTTGTCTGTGGACTTTGATTTTGGTAATTTTTACATCCCTCGTTCCTTTGGTATAGACCCTTTCACGATAACTGCGGTCCTGCGATTTTGAGTGGAAAATCAAAACAATTCCCGCAAAAATGACTTCGCAGGACAATTAATCAAGACGTCATGTATACTTTGACGTTGTATTTTACTGCACTCAAAGGCATATGAACGCATGTGCAAAATTCAGGACAGCAGTTATCGTGAAAGGGTCTATTCTACTATTGTGCTGCTGTTGTTTTGAACAGGACGCGCCACGTTTGACATATTGCCATAAATTAAGAAGAGGAAAATTAAACTGATATTAATTGGTCTTTGTTTTTATCTGTTACCGTTTTTGCCATGTCTTTGGACTTCGATTTTTGTAGTCATCGCTTACCTTGTTCCTTCGGTATTCTACTGTCGTTGTTTTGTTTGTCATCATTTCCTTAACATCATAATGCTAAGGAGTATAAACAAAAGTTGTGGTAAAAACCACATTGTGGCAGTTCAACAATGTATTTATTTGAGCAAATGGCATTTATATTCCAGATTAATATTCACACAACCTANTTCACGATAACTGCGGTCCTGCGATTTTGAGTGGAAAATCAAAACAATTCCCGCAAAAATGACTTCGCAGGACAATTAATCAAGACATCATGTATACTATGACGTTGTATTTTACCCACTCAAAGGCATATGAACGCATGTGCAAAATTCAGGACCGCAGTTATCGTGAAAGGGTCTATTCTACTATTGTGCTGCTGTTGTTTTGAACAGGACGCGCCACGTTTGACATATTGCCATAAATTAAGAAAGAGTAAAATTAAACTGATATTAATTGGTATAAAATCAATGTGAGGAACATTGAAAATATTTTCTGCTTAAATGACCTTCATTACAGAAGATTTGGAACACAGACCCTAATTCCAGAATGACACCTGTCTTGTTACTGAATGCGTTTGTAGTATTCTAGAACATGCTCACCTTTTGATATGCATTTTCCGGAGAGGCATCTGTTTGTTTTCCTTTTTTTTTATGAAAACCGAGTATGCATAGTATAAGCAATAAAGGGCCTAATGATTTTAGCTCACCTGACATAGTTCATTTGACCTTTGACATCCACTTCGCGTCCTCCGCCCGCCCGTCTTCCATCACCAGTTTCGAAAATCATCTCATCTTAACCCGCTCAGCCAATAGAAACCCAACTTGTATTGAATCATTACCAGGGTATACAGTTTCAAAATTAGGTTTAGTCCAAAGACCAAACAACATGGCCATTGTTCCTAAAACTAGAACAAATAACTAAATACCGAATTTACTGTGAATTTATTTTCTGCATATGCGCATTTCGACATCTTATGTCTCTTCAGTGCAGATAAAATCTAAACATTTGGAAGACCATAAAATCAAATATGTTAAAAACTGAGAGAGAACAAATACCCAATATGAACAAAGGAGTAAAATATTTTACAAAAAAAACCCCAAAACCATTCCATATAAAGGTAACTAGCAAAAAGTTCTTACAGCCGATCTCATTCTTTGTCGATAGAGACTTTTTTTCTGTTAGCCCTTTGGATTTTACTACTTCCACACTAATTGGTAGTTTTGTCACTACCCTCATTTGGGTGCCGCTAGAGGAGCAGGACATGCTTACCCTTCCGGAGCACCTGATGCCACTCCCGGTTTTCATGGGAGTTCACACTATGAGTACCTTAGTTCTTAATGTTATCTTTTTATTTCCATGCATTGTAGCTGTGTCACGTCTTTTTTTTTTGTCTTTGTTTTTATCTGTTACCGTGTTTGCCATGTCTGTGGACTTCGATTTTTGTAGTCATCGCTTACCTTGTTTGTTCGGTATTCTACTGTCGTTGTTTTGTTTGTCATCATTTCCTTAACATCATAATGCTAAGGAGTATAAACAAAAGTTGTGGTAAAAACCACATTGTGGCAGTTCAACAATGTATTTATTTGAGCAAATGGCATTTATATTCCAGATTAATATTCACACAACCTACCTTTTCAAACCTTTCCACAGACATAATGTATTTCCATTTTTTTTTCAATCGCAGACTACCACGAAAAATAATGCCATGCAACGCGCCAAATAATAGAAATGTACGCATATGAAGATTTAAACGACTGTTTCTCGGAACTAATTATAGTCTTAGTATTTCAGCAGTACGAACTCTGAAAAAAATTACAGCAAGGATGTCTGTAATAAAAAAGCAACAGAAAATAGTCTCTACAACTTTCCAAGAACTTTAAACTGAACAGCTATAAGAGCTGTTAAACATCTAGATATTGCAGTTTGAAGCAGCTGACAAATTTTATTTTAATAAACAGATCATTCGATTTGTTAAAATAGCTAAAAGTTTCTTTTCAAACAAAATACCACAGAAACTTTATAAAGCTAAATACACTAACAAAGTATTCCAAGAAGTGTACTTTTGACATTCTCAGAATGATTATGATGTTTCAGTAACAACTATCAGAACAACCACTCCATCTACAGCAAATAGATGTGCAGATGTCAGCTATATAAACTGTAAAAATGTACATGTATGTAAGGATTCAAGGCTGGTGTCATTTTGTCCAGTTACATGTGGACTGTGTGGTAAGCATATAAACTGTAAAAATGTACATGTATGCAAGGGTTGCAGACTGATATCATTCTGTCCGGTAACACGTGGACTGTGTGGTAAGTATATAAACTGTAAAGATGTCCATGTATGTAAGGATTCAAGGCTGACGTCATTCTGTCCGGTCACATGTGGACTGTGTGGTAAGCATATAAACTGTAAAAATGTACATGTATGTAAGGGTTGCAGAGTGATGTCATTCTATCCGGTAACATGTGGACTGTGTGGTAAGCATATAAACTGTAAAGATGTCCATGTATGTAAGGATTCCAGGCTGATGTCATACTGTCCGCTAACATGTTGACTGTGTGGTAAGTATGTAAACTGTAAAGATGTACATGAATGTAAGGATTCAAGGCTGACGTCATTCTGTCCGGTAACATGTGGACTGTGTGGTAAATATATAAACTGTAAAGATGTACATGTATGTAAGGATTCCAGGCTGATGTAATTCTGTCCGGTAACATGTGGACTTTGTGGTAAGTATATAAACTGTAAAAATGAACATGTATGTAAGGATTGCAGACTGGTGTCATTCAGTCCGGTAACATGTGGACTGTGTGGTAAGTATATAAACTGTAAAAATGAACATGTATGTAAGGATTGCAGACTGATGTCATTCTGTCGGGTAACATGTGGACTGTGTGGTAAGTATATAAACTGTAAAAATGTACATGTATGTAAGGATTGCAGACTGATGTCATTCTGTCGGGTAACATGTGGACTGTGTGGTAAGTATATAAACTGTAAAGATGTACATGTATGTAAGGATTCCATGCTGATGTCATTCTGTCAGGTAACATGTTGACTGTGTGGTAAGCATATGAACTGTAAAAATGTACATGTATGTAAGGATTGCAGACTGATGTCATTTTGTCCGGTAACATGTGGACTGTGTGGTAAGTATGTAAAATGTAAAGATGTACATGTACAGTTTATTTACTTACCACACAGTCCACATGTTACAGGACAGAATGACATCAGTCTGCAATCCTTACATACAAGGATTCCAGGCTGATGTCATTCTGTCCGGTAACATATGGACTGTGTGGTAAGCATATAAACTGTAAAAATGTACTTGTATGTAAGGATTGCAGACTGATGTCATTCTGTCCTGTAACATGTGGACTGTGTGGTAAGTAAATAAACTGTAAAGATGTCCATGTACGTAAGGATTCCAGGCTGATGTCATTCTGTCTGGTAACATGTGGACTGTGTGGTAAGTATATAAACTGTAAAAATGTATATGTATGTAAGGATTCCAGGTTGATGTCATTCTGCCCGGTAACATGTGGACCGTTTGGGGGAAGTATATAAACTTTAGGGATGTCCATGTATGTAAGGATTTCAGTCTGACATCATTCTGTCCAGTAACATGGGGACTGTGTGGTAAGTATGTAAACTGTAAAAATGTCCATGTATGTAAGGATTCCAAGCTGGTGTCATTCTGTCCAGTTACATGTGGACTGTGTGGTAAGTATATAGAAAGTAAAGATGTCCATGTATGTAAGGATTCCAGGCTGACGTCATTCTGTCCAGTTACATGTAGACTGTGTGGTAAGTATATAAGCTGTAAAGATGTACATGTATGTAAGGTTTCCAGACCGGTGTCATTCTGTCCGGTAACATGTGGACCATGTGGTAAGTATATAAACTGTAAAGATGTACAAGTATGTAAGGATTCAAGGCTCAATTCATTCTGAAAATCGTTTTAAAACGTTCCTTTTATGTATTTGCATTAGAATAGTGATACCAAACTGTATTTTAAGATCTTTAGGGTTAAATCTTAGATTTTACTGTCGCTAACATTAGTATCAGTTTTCCGAATACTGAAATTCAGTAATGTTATAACTTATTTTACATTTTGGTTTTTTTATGTTCCTTTTTAACTTTAGATGGTAAATAGTTTCTTGAAAGTTTATTGTTTAAAGCGAGAAAGGTTTTAGTGCAAAAAAGATCAAAATATTCGTGTGACGATGGGCCAATTATTCAAAAAGCAAAGAGGTAACGTTTTTTTGTCTGTTATATAAATTGTTTCTCCACAATTGAAAACTGGTAAATAGTTGTCACAAGGCGCATTTAACAAGGAATTTTACAAAAGTCGAAGTCCAAAGACATGGCTAAAACGAGAACACAGAAACCAATGACGTAAGACACATAAAACAATGACGTTAGACATATTCAAAGCACAGAAATATAAACCACAACATTCAAAACAAAAGAACTCACAGTGTGAACTCCAGTGAAACCTACAGTGACATCAGGTGCTCCGGGAGGGTAAGCATATCCTGCTTTGTTAACAGCACCCGTCATACTGTAAATGAGTCAATCTAGTAAAATGTCAAAATCGGTAGTCAAAGCCGGGAAGACGTGAATCTAGCTGAAAATGTCCACTTTCATTTGGGATATCGACACGTCATATCTTTCAATGATGTTATGGTGACAACAATTGTTTTTGATAGATATACAGAGATTTATTTATCCAACCAGTAATACAGTACTGTCCAACAAAACTGGTGCTGGGCCATGATTTTCCCCTTTAAAAATATAAGACCTCCTACCTCTTTATGTCCAGTATCTGTACCTTATGAATATCAAAGATCATGTAAATAACACCTACAAACTCTTTCAATTTCAATAAAATACACCATTCATATTTTGATAAATCACGAATAAATATGGAAGTTTTGTTGTTTTATATTTATCACTATTTCTATTACAAAAACAAAGTTTGCTAGTTTAGTATGATCTTCCAGTGGTGCTATATGTTCTATGTCTGTATGTTGTTGATGTTTGAAGCTACAGGATTTGAGGACAGTATCATTTGAGTGTCATCTTTGAGTAAATGGTTTTCCAAACGTTTGGGTTTTATCTGCACTGAAGAGACATGTGTTGTCGAAATGCGCATATGCAGGAAATAAATTCACAGTAACTTCGGTATTTTGTTATATGTTACCACTGGGTCGATTGTTAGTTCCTGAGGTTATTCACCAGCCCAGTAGTCAGTACTTCGGTGCTGACCCCAGAGGCAATTCTATTTGGAACCTTTCAGTATCTAATTTTTTTGTAAATTTTGTTGAAAACTACATGCAAAGCTCTGTCCTTGGCTACATTTAGATCATATTGGTTATTTCTACTTGATCAGTTTTTAAAAATCTTTGAGTGAATGATCTTCCACACGTTTAAATTTTATCTACACTGAAGAGACATATATTGTCGAAATGTAAATATGCAGGGAATAAATTCACTGTTACTTCGGTATTTTGTTATTTGTTATTTGTTACCACTGGATCGATGACGCTGCTGGTTGACTGTATTCACCAGCCCAGCAGTCAGTACTTTGGTGCTGATCCGAAACCCTATTATATTTGGAACCTTTCAATATCTAAATTTTTTAATCATTTTAAAACTAAGGAAAATCTCCCCCATGCAAAGCTCTGTCCTTGGTTGATTTTGCCTTAAAATATAGATCATATTGGCTATTTGTTCTCTATCAGTTTTTATACATCTTTGATTTTAATGGTCTTCCAAACGTTTAGATTTTATCTGCACTGAAGAGACATACGTTGTCGAAATGCGAATATGCAGAAAAAAATTCACAGTAACGTCGGTATTTTGTCATTTGATCTGTGAATTCATTATGTTATGTTGAGCCATTTTTATGATCACCATTAACGAAGCTGCTCAAAGCTAAACAATCAAAATTTGAGTAATATGTTTTTTTTTTGTTTTTCCATAGGACAACGGCAGCCAATCACGACAACAGTTGGATGGTCCCATATTCTTGGAAAATAAAATTTGAAATTATAATATTATGAAAACAAACTGAACTAAAATGCAAAAATAACGACATTGCATCATTTACATTAAATTTCTTTATGCTGTACACGTGTTTCAAGGAGTAGCCTCTCATCAGCAGCATTAGAATCAAATAGTATGGGAAATAGAATGAAAAAGATCATGGGAAACACCAACAATGCCCGAAAAACACAGTCACATGCCAGAAAGTAACAAGGATTGCACAACAAAAAAAAACCCACAATAAAAATACAAAAGACAAACGGGACTCGGGACAGCCGGACTCGGTACCGGCATTAGTTAAAGTCAGTGGTAGGGTTTAAACCGGTTTATGGGTACCCAAACCTCCCCTTTCTCTGTTCCATTTCCCTATAGTATAATAAACATACGAATAAAACTCAAAACAGATAGACTACTAACTCAATGACCACAATCTTGAAGGAAAAAGGGGGACAAAACGTAATTTTGAAAGATTGGCCAAGGAGTGCTCGCCGCTAAACTACCGGCTAGCTCAATGAGCCTAGTCTGCTAGTAAAACACTGTTGTACTACGGAAGAAAAATCAAACTCAAAACTCCCAGGTGGGTTTGGAAGTCATAATCCAAAAGTAGTAAAAGAAGAAGTACTCATTACCAAACATATCGAAATAGGAGGCCAAATTCAGTACCAAGGACATCCACCGAGTGCAATACACGGAATGAAGCCTTACTATTTTATGGGATTACAATTTTGATAAGAACGGTAAATCTCTATAAAACGCAAGGTTAATTTTTCATGTCAGACAAGTCTGACTATTGGGCTGGTGAATACAAAAGACAAACTAAAATTACGACAGCAACTCGGGGGGACAGCCGGACTTATTAACGACGCTATCAAAAGACAGTGGTAGGGTTAAACGGGATTTTTTTTATACCAAAACATCCCCTTTTCCTATCCCATTTCCCTTAATAAACAAACGGATAAAAAATGCAGGTAGACTACCGTTCAATAATTTCATTGTTTTTACTAGAATGTTTTAATCTGTACACACGACTATTTTTGCCCTCTCAACCTAAGTTACACTGCAAGGCTTGCCTACGTCTATTTCGATGTGCCCCGTGTTTTCAATTGGTGTTGTTTGTGTCATTATTTTTGTCTTTCGTCGGGCTTCTTAATGACAAATATTTGTATTCATACATTGCCCGGTTTTACTTTTTCCTCATTGACCGTTCCCGGCATGTGTTGCTTTAATGACATATTTTAGCTGCGATTGATCTTGCTCAACATTTTTATTCTCTTCTTGTAACCCTGGTACTTTCAGCTGGATAACCCTGAGCATCGCCCAAGTTGGCACTAAGTAGAAATGTGCAGTTTCAGTGAGCGACCAATATACTTGTAAAATCTTCAGGTCATCGGAACTCAAATTTAATTTACGCATTAAACGAATTTATGCAGGTTAATGAAAATTTCCACTGCTACGTAAATAATGTAGGTCACATATATTAGTGACAGTTTCTTGATTTTTTGGGGGGCGGGTAGGTCTCTGGCATTTTTAAAATTTCATGAAACAGAGAATTTTTGCGAATAATGCTTTGCTTGTTCCTCGTAGTGAATGTTTTAAAAAAACTATTGGTCTTCCTTCAGCAAGCAATTAGTTCTTGGTCAACTTCTGTCTAGTCTTTCAACATGTTACAAGAACTAGCTTTTTAGCAGGGGCAGATCACTTTGTTACTGAAAAAAAAAAAAAAAACATTGCCCGCACGAAAAAATCAGCTATGCTTTTACAATATCTTTTTAAGTATGTTAAGTTTTGTAAAAATTTGCATGCTTAGACATGGAATTGATAAAAGATTGATCAGAAGAACAACTATAAATTTGTCATCTTTGCTAAAATGCAGGTTAAAACAAGCACTTTATATATTTGAGCATGGGCACTTTTCCCATCCTTTTTGTATGCTTATTTAAGATATACGAGCAATGTAAATATTAGTAAATGTACACAATACATTAACGTGTATACGTCATACTGAATTAAAATCATATGGGTTGTTTTACAGTTCCAGTAGCTACTATTTATCAGTTTGATTAGAATTCAATAAAAATGATATATCTTCTATGCAGTCCCTATGATGTTTTACAGAAATAAATCTAAGAGCATATCTTAATGTACAATGTTATGTTGTGATGGAAATATGTCTTTGTGTAGGAAAAGGGTAGGGAGACGGTACGGTTATGCATGGTCGTTGTCCCCTTTCCTTCCATAACGTGAGAAAATAAGATTTTAATTCTGTTTCATACATTTGCATTTCTGAGGAAATTAGCTTTGTATTGATTGTTTACTACATATTCAGTCTTTCAAGGTTGCGGATCATTCACGCATTTGCAGAAATTGGATTGGTAGTGACTTCAGTATTTTGTTATGCACCATCCATGTTTTATTTCAGCAACCATGCAAGTTATTGGTGGAAAAGTAGCAGCCTAGAAAAAAATATTATGGCTTTAAATCAATTTAAGATCAAATACCAAAATACTGTTTATCTGCAATTTAATTTCAATAATGAAGTCTTCTGTATGAATTACTTTATAAATTAATTCTATCACTTTATGAATATTGTTTATTACTTTACGAAATTATTTTTTATCTCCACGCTTTCGAATGAAAGTCCGCTGTGCGTGGTCCCGGCTTATGAATATGCCCGCAGCATCCTCTGAGCTTGGAGTATGAGTCTTCCTAACAGAGGACCCCGAGGGAAGCCCGGAATATAGAAATAGGACCTAGTATCTCCGGCTTGCGGGGTGTGACCCCTCCTAAACGGAGGCTGACCCCGAGGGTCCCGGGATATAGAAATAGGACCCATTCCGTGGTTGTGCGGGATTAATAAATACACAACCCATCTTTTGGATGGGATGTAAACTCAGGTCCACGTGTTGGAAGAAATGCCACGCTTCCTGCACGTTAAAGAACCCTTGTAGCAAGCTCTTTTTGGGGTGGTCCGTAGGTGATCGGCTACAAGGCTAAATTCTCCGCCCTTGACGATTTCACCCTACTTTTCCAGTGGCAGTCAGAATTTCCCGTCCCATGGCCCTTTCCATACCCTAAAGTGATTATTTATTAACAAACTTGTTCTCGTCTTGATATAGCTGAAATATTGCTGAGTAGACGTTAAACAATATTTAATCAATCAATCAATCGAATGAAAGTTGGGCGATATATTCGATAGCCTTAATGCATTTCGTGCGACGTGAACTCCTTCAACATGCACATTCTCGGTTTAATCATATGCTGTAGATGTGCAATAAGCTTTTGGATTTTTGAAATTGGCCTTGGTGCAAACAAGAGGCCACAGATGTCCATTTTGACACATGTGACATATGGCATGAACACCTCCTATATTTGTTGATTTAAGGATTTATTTTTGTTGTAAAAAATGTTGCGTTTAATCTGTTCAAGTGCAATATGCTCTTGGATTTCTTTTATATTCATCTTGGTGCAATATTAGAGGCGTCAAATATTGATTTGATAAAGGTCTAAAATTTAAGATTTGACACATGTGGCATGCAACGCAAACTCCTCAGGAGCTATATTTTTGGGTTTGGGAATTTCAATTTTGTTGCAGAATCGTCGCATATAGTCTGTAGAAGAGCAATACGTTTTCAGAATTTTTATTCAGGTTCAAACTTTGGTAAAATTCCCTAAGTGTCAAAGACTCATTTTCTTTGAAATTTAAACATATGAGTTTTTATTTTTGCAAGTGTTTGGAAAAAAAATGAATACTAAGAACTCTAAAATGTGGTTCAAATTTTGTTGAATTTCCTAAAATTCTCAAAGACTATTAATTATTTTTTGCAATTCTACCTAGCAACTATACTTTTAGAATATCTTTCGATAGGACAAACACCTTCACGAATCGGATATCAAAAATATTTGATCCCAGTTTTGGAAAATTTTTCTTAAAGTCTCAAAGATTTCTTGTTTTTGGATTTTCCTAAGCAACCATGCTTTTAGAATTTTTACGATTCAAACAAAATTTTCACTAATTCATAAATATTTCATTTCACTTTGTTAAATTTCTTTAAAGTCTCAAAGTCTACTTGTGTTTTTGAATTCTACCCAGCAACCATGCTTTTTGAACTGATTCGATTGGGACAATCATTTTCTTCTTCACCAAATAGATTTCAAAAATATTTGATTCCAGTTTTGGTTAATTTCCTGAAAAGCTCAAAGACCACATAGTTTTTTTTTATAATTCTACATTAAAATTTGGTTTAAGACTTTTTTTTATCATTTTGAGTATCTCCCTCATGTAAAGCTCTATCATTAGCTAATCTAGATCATATAGGTTATTGGTTCTCTCACAGTTTCTAAACATCTTTCCAAATTTTTAGATTTTATCTGCACTGTAGAGATATTAGTTGTCGAAATGCAGAAAATAAATTGACAGTAACTTTAGGTTTTAGTTTGTTTGTTACCACTTGGTCGATGCCTCTGCTGGTGGACTGTTAGTCCCCGTGGTTATTCACCAACCCAGTAGTCAGTACTTCGGTGCTGACCCGAAAGCCGAATCTATTAGGAACCTTGCAATATCTATTTTTTTGTAAATTTTATTGAAAACTAAGTAGTATCTTCCTCATGCAAAGCTCTGGCCTTAGCTAATTTTGGCTTCAAATTAAGATCATTTTGGTTATTTTCTCTCTCTCATTTAAACATCTTTGAGTTTATGGTCTTCAAAATGTTAAGATTTTATCTGCACTGAAGAGACATAAGTTGTCGAAATGCGCATATGCAGAAAATAAATTGACAGTGTCTTCGGTATTCAGTTTGTTTTATACATACATTTCACCAATTGAATGTCCCAAAACTTTGATTTCAAGTTTCTTTAAATTCCTGAAAGTCTCAAGGACTACTTTGTTTTTGGAGAGTAAGTGAGAAGCGAACCATTAGTCTAACAACGAACAATCCAGGGACAACTGTAACATCGAAACACCAAGAAACAAGGAAACCACGTGAGTACGGGACAGAAAAAAATATGAAGACATACATACAGATGACCAACACGGACACAATAAATCCATGGATGAGATCAGCTACACCGGAAGGGTAAGCATCTCCTGCTTCTTATAAGACACTTGCTGTGTTGAACATGTCAAATCCTGTAGAGAAAATACAAACCTTAGCTGTAAAGTGAAAGATCTGTTGTCACCTGGGAAGCAGATATCCCATAGCGGTCCACAAGATTTCGATGTTGGCAGTGATGGCAAGCTATAGGTAACATAGCGTTGCTTAAGTAGCCTATTTGGAAGCAACAAATTTATATTAATCATTATTATTTAAAATTTACTAATGCAAAAATTCTAACAAACCTGGTAATAAACAGATTCAGAATTGATGGGCAAAACAAAAGATTTTTCGAAGTTGTCAATCGGTTAAGAAACCTATTGTCATGCACTGTTATGTGACTAATTGTTTACAGATCTGCATTCTGACTGGATCAGTTAAATGAACCAAATATGTCTTTAACATTAAAACTTTTTTATCTAAAATATCCGTCTATTTACATCTATTTCAAAGTATGAAAGCTATTACTTTAGGGAGATAAATTATTAATACTCAATTGTTTACTCGTTAGGACAACAGTGCTTTTGTCGGACAATGAATGACAGTGATTGAAATAGCACCTTGCCAGTTAATTTCATGTTTGTTGACGAGCCCGCATTCATGGGCTAAAAAACATGGATGTATCGTTGATCGACATTTATCAATCAATTCTGCTCAAACCGGTTATAGGGCCCGTCTTGAAGTTACTATAAGGCATGTGGAGTCCGTAAAACGATTCCCCGTGCGAGAGATGTATGCTCTCTATATATATTTTATTTATGGCGTACTTGTGCGTGAGAGAATTTCTCATATGGATATACCATACATTCTTTCAAATTTTGGCGATAATTTTTGTAATTTGGAAATATAATTCTGACCACCTGTTAAAAGTGCCCACATCTCACTATTTTACAACGTCAAGTTCTTCTTACATTCGACTTGATGAGTGCCCTGTGTTTGTCTATATTTTGAAATGGTCAACTAGCTTAAGACACTAGTGCTTTTGTTGGGCAAAGTATGACAGTGATTGTAAGGGCACTTTGCCACTTTAATTAATGTTTGTTGACATCCCGCACCCATCACCAATGAAGACATGGATGTAGCGTTGCTCGACAATAAGAAAAGAATTCCGCTTAAACCGGTGCTAGGGGCTGTCTTGAACTTACTATGAGGTATGAGCAAAGCTCATTGTTGAAGGCCTCATGGTGACTTCAAGATGGAGAACAACAATAAAAGCGTTTTCCCATTGCTTGTTTTACAATGTATTTGTAGAGACTTTGTTTCAAATGCATGATTTTGGGATACAAGTAAATATATTTTTTTCGAAACACTCACGGACTGACAATTTGTCAGAAATGGCGTCGATCCAGTAGTAATCTATAGCATGATACTGAATCTAGTGTAAATTTGACTAATGAATAATAATACAAAACTTAACACGGAAGGTACGACCTCCATAAACAACGGCAGTAGAAAACCAAAACACTCACTTACATGAATCAAAGTTTACAGACAAGGTAACACGAGAAAGAAACACTAAAGGCTGGAGACTAAAGACAGTACACAACCACAAAACACATGGACACCACACATACAACACAAATACAACATTCAAAACTTATCACTTAAATGAATGGCATTCCCTTACAGTCCAATATTAAACTATGTTTTTTGCTTGAGGCCACCTCTGATTGGATGCAGACATGCGAGACATATTTTGCACAGGCACAAAAGAACTTTTGTGACCAAGTTTAGTTCCAATGGGATTAGTGCTTCTTTTAAAGAAATCCAATGTAAACTATATTCCCACTGGTGACCATCTTAATGGTCTACATTTTTGTAGGGACAAACTAAGGATCATTGTGAATAAGTTTGGTTCTAATTGGACAACCAGTTTCTGAGAAGATCTTTGAATGTGTTTCCAAAGGGTCAAATGATAAACTATGTTACAATGTACTGCTGGCTGTCATATTTGATGAGGTCTGGACCTGCACGATATCTTATTGGAAGGTATCATACATTATATTTTAATTGGACAAGCTGTTTTTGAGAAGAAATCTTTGAATGTGTAATCCATTTGGACTGATTTCAGACCATCTTTTGGCAGGGCTTGACCTAATAATTTTAGTCATAAATACTGATCAAATTAAAACATTACAAGGCTATTTGGGTAGGCGTTCACCTTATTAACTACCGTATACATATTTAAGAGAGAAAAAAACATGTTTTTCTCTAATAATTTTAGTTTTCTTGTTTGATTTCAATAGCAACTGAAAGCTTCACCATCCATCACAACCCATCAACCTTTTTCAAACTACCAACAAACAAACAAAAAAAAACCGAAAAAAAAAACAACAACCCCCCCCAAAAAAAAATAAATTAAAATAAATAAAATGGATATGGGTTCCCTTTTTATCTAGGCAACACATATTGCTGAAACTATAACATTCCGAACCCTCTTTCAAAAAGAAAAGTCTGGGCAGGGGTTCCCCTTATAATATAGTTTATACACATATACAAATTGCTGAAATGGTAAATAAAATATAAAATAAGTAGATGTTTACATTAGTTTATTAGCTCGCTTACTTTTATCATCTCCCTTTTTCGAAATTATCATTTTCATTATTTATTATTTTTAAAAAGAAGACAACCAATGATAAGTGTTTTGAAGTTCTTATTATAATTATTTATGTATAGTACAAGTGATAAAAAAGTAAAATTTCTATATGAACAATAACACTTTTTTCACTTATTTTTGTTAAATCATAACAAACATGTGACTTTAAGCTTGAATGTGTTTTCACATTTAACCATAGGGTGTTTTCTGGTGGCAGCCATCTTGGAAGAGGTACAGACCTGCTGGATACCTCTTTTGGAAGGAGCCATCTAAGGACTATTTTGACTAAGTTTTGTTCTAATTGGACTGGCAGTTTTTGAGATCTTTGAATGTGTTTTGCATAGGTTCCAATGATAAAACTATGTTCCTCGCTGGCGGCCATCTTGGATAAGGTACGGACTTACTGGATACCTTTTTTGGAAGAGGCTATCTAAGGGCCATTGTGTCTAAATTTGGTTATTATTGGACAAGTAATTTCTGAGAAGATCTTTGAATATCTTTTCCATAGGGTCCAATTTAAATCTATGTTCCCGCTGGATAACGAGAAACACCTATAATGGCCGAAAATTATAATAACATGGATACCTTTTGTAGAAGGGTCAATCTAAGGACCATTGTGCTTAAGTTTGCTTATAAAAAGACTGTTGAATTCGGACCTGTAGGATACCTTTTGGTTTGGTTATTATTGGACAAGTAGTTTCTGAGAAGATCTTTGAATGTCTTTTCCATAGGGTCCAATGTTAAAACTATGTTCCCGCTCGCGGCCATCTTGGATTAGATATGGACCTTCCGAATACGTTTTTGGAAGGGACCAATTAAGAACCATTGTGCCTAAATTTGGTTATAACTGGACTGGTAGTTTCTGAGGAGAAGATCTTTGAATGACTATTTCCCTAGGTCCAATGTTAAAACTATGTTTCCCGCTGGCGGCCATCTTGGATGAATTACGGACTTGCCGGATACTTTTTTTTGGAGAGACCTTCTTAAGACCATTGTGCCTAAGTTTTGTTATAATTGGAGTGGTAGTTCTTGAGAAGAAGTTCTTTGAATGTCTTTTCCATAGCATCCAATGTTAAAACTAAGTTCTCCACTGCTGGCTATCTTAAATGAGGTACAGATCTGTTGGATACCTTTTGTGGAAGGGACATTTTAAGGACTATTGTGCTTCAGTTTGCCTTTAATTGGACTGTTGGATTCTGAGAAGATCTTTGAATGTCTTTTCCAAAGGGTCATATGTTAAAACTATATTCCCCACTGGCGGCCATCTTGGATGCGGTACGGACCTGTCGGATACTTTTTTTGGAAGGGACCAATTAAGAACCATTGTACCTACGTTTTGTTATAATTGGACTGGTAGTTTCTGAGAAGAAAATCTTTGAATGTCTTTTCCATAGGGTCCAATGTTAAAACTGTTTCCCGCTTGGATGAGTTACGGACCGACAGGATACCTTTTTGGGAGGAACAATCTTTAGACCATTATGTCTCAGTGTTGTTATAATTGATCTGGAAGTTTCTGAGATCTTTGAAATTCTCTTCCATAGGGTCAAATGTTAAAACTATGTTCTCCACTGGCGATGACAATAACAAGAACCATTCGGTAACACAAACATCACTTGCGAAGATAAAGCTAAATTTTAACAGTATGATATATAGGACAACACAAAAAACTAAAGCACCTAGAGTGTGAACCCCCATGAAATCCGAGAGTGGCAACAGGTGTTCCTGGAGGGTAAGCTTGTCATTTTCTGTATACATCACCTGTCACTCTGTCAATGGGTCGTGTTTTCCAACAGACAATAGGGATTCCTATGGGAACTAACTGTGCGCCGCTTTTAGCTGACCTTTTCCTTTACTCGTACGAGGCCAAGTTTTTACAAGGGCTTATTCAAACAAAACAAAAATATTTAGCTCAGTCCTTTAATTTCAGCTTCCACTACATAGACGATGTACTTTCTCTTAATAATCCTAAATTTAAAGAGTATTTACATCAGATCTATCCCAATGAGCTTGAAATTAAAGAAACAACTGAAACACCTACTTCAGCTTCGTACCTAAATCTGTTATTGTATATTGACGAAGATGGACGTTTGAAGTCTAAGCTGTATGATAAGCGTGATGATTTTAATTTCCTTATTGTGAACTGTCCCTTTCTTAGCAGCAATATACCTACCTCTCCAGCCTATGGAGTGTACACTTCACAGTTGATTCGTTACTGTCGAGCGGGTAGTTTGTACAGTGATTTTTTGAACAGTGCAAAAACACTGTCCCAAAAGCTGATTAGTCAGGGATTTGTTCAACTTATGTTGATTTCATCCCCCAAGAAATTATATGGCCGTCACCATAACACCATCGAAAGATATGACGTGTCAGTATCCCAAATGAAAGTGGACATTTTCAGCTAGATTCATGTTTTCCCGGATTTGACTACCGACTTTGACATTTTCCTGGATTGACCCACTCACAGTGTGACGGGTGCTGTTAACACAGCAGGACATGCTTACCCTTCCGGAGCACCTGATGTCACTCTCAGTTTCACTGGAGTTCACACTGTGAGTGCTTTGTTTTGAATGTTGTGATTTCTGTTTCTGTGCTTTGTGTCTGTCTAGCGTCGTTGTTTTGTGTCTGACGTCATTGTTTTCCGTGTTCTCGTTTTGGCCATGCCTTTGGACTTCGATTTTTGTAAATTTCACTCCTTTGTTCCTTCGGTATTCTACTGCCGTTGTTTCAATCCAGCATAGGGTATAGTCAATATGTGTAATGATGTGAATCTAAAGCTAGCTGAAAATTTCTGTACCAAATTGGAAAACTGACATTTCATATCTATCTATGACGTCGTGGTGATGGCCATAAAACTGGAGTTGGATCAGTGTCAAACATGTGTTACACTTTTTGACGTTCAAATTCTCTATGCAAATAAAGAATTTAAGTGGTAAGCGTTAAAATCATGTCTGGAGTTCCGAAAGTAAAAAAAAAACAGGAAGTCGGCTAATACAAAAGACGAAATTGTAAGTATCAACCAGTTTGTCATGACTACAATAAATATTCATAAGGAAAGTCTTAGAATTTTTATATCATTGTTTTTTCCAGAGGTGGGAGCACTTTTGTATTCCTGTAGTACTGTTTGGTAAACGTTTTTCTTCTCAATTAGTACGTATGAAAGTTGTGAATTGCCTAATTCGTTTTGTATGACATCGATATAACATTTCTTTAAAATAATAGCAACGTTGTAGGAAGCTTTTTCGACAGGTACAACCACCCAAAATCTCTTAATTTCTACTTAATTCTGTTTGGACAGCTTAGAAGGTGACTCATAATTTTTTGTAAACATTCATTCTGTTGGAGAATTTGGTGATAATTTTATTTTTGAAACTATTTAGAGCATGTTTGTCTGCATTTTCTCGTTTACATCATTTTATATGTTATTTGTTACCACTGGGTCGATGCCACTGCTGGTGGACTATTAGTCCCCGAGGGTATTCACCAGTCCAGTAGTCAGAACTTCGGTGCTGACCCGAGAGCCGATTAATTTGGAACCTTACAATATCTAAATTTTTGTAAATTTTGTTGAAAACTAAGGAGTATCTCCCTCATGCAAAGCTCTGTCCTTAACTGATTTTGGCCCTACATTTAGATCGTATTGGTTATTTGTTCTCTATCAGTTTTGAAAATCTTTGAGTTTATGGTCTTCCAAACGTTTAGATTTTATCTGCACTGAAGAGACATAAGTTGTCGAAATGCGCATATGCAGAAAATAAATTCACAGCAACTTCGGTATTTAGTTATTTGGCTTTACATTGAGATCATTTTGGTTTTTTGTTCTCTATCAGTTTTTAAACACCTTTTTGAGTGTATGGTCTTCTAAACGTTTATATTTTATCTGCACTGAAGAGACATAAATTGTTGAAATTTTTTTTTGCAGAATTTAAATTCACAGTTACTTCGGTATTTAGTTATTTATACAGTTATAGGTCACTGCGTCTTTAACAATATCAAAACATGCAAGGATGCCAGTTTATTTTTGAAGGTGGGCGATATTCATTAATATATTTAATTTTCGAACATTGTTTTACATGTTCATCGGATTTGTCGATTCTGGGATAAAACCGATGAAATCATAAGGCGTCAATAATCTTAAAACATACATACACAGCAAACTATTTACGGACTAGGTACAACATCCTAAAGAGATTTTGTTAAGTTGTGTCATAGGAATTGAACAAAGTTAAGCGGTGGTTTTTTATTTATCTATTTTTCTACTTATATCTTTTACATTTACGAGTTTTTCACGTTTAATTTTAATAATTCATTCTTTGACCAATTTCGTGGAGCAGATCATGCCTAACCTTCCGGAGCACCTGACGATACCTCAGTTTTTATAGGGGTTCACACTGCTAATGCTTTAGATATGTGGCGTTCTTGTTCATTTTTATTTATTCGTTTGTCTTTGTCATGCTGTCTCAATTAGTGTTGCTGTGAATTGCCGTGATTTCGATGTATGATTTTAGAATTCCCCCTTTCCTCGTTCTTGCTTCGGTATTCGTTTGCCGATGTATTCGGAGAAGAAATGTCGACGATGAGGAAGCACCCTCAAAAATGTTTCCCTGGCTTATGATGTTGTCATTTGAACCTGATGGGTAAGCTGTCCGAAGGTTTTTGGTCCAAGAGAGATCACATTGTCTTCTAGATCTTACAAATTTTCTCTTGGATTGGTAAGGTGATTTCTCGACAGTGTCTAACGGTTGTGGTTTAAGAAACTTTCTATCATGATTATAAAAAGAACAGTGTTGGGTAAGTCGCTGTAATGAACAACTAGTTTCTCCTACATACTGAATATCACAGCCTGATTTAGTTCTTGTAATCAAATATACCAGGCTTAGTGTTTCCTATTTAGACCCTACGATCATTAAAAAAATTCTTAAATAAGTATCAGTCCCTCGTGAGAAAAAAAATGAAGTTTCGGTCCGAACTCTGATTCAAGATTCTTTTTTTACTTAATACTGAGATGATCACTTGTGAATGATGATGCGCATGTGCAGAAACTAAATTCTCTAATTTCTATCCAGTTTTCACATTTCCTGAACGGTGTGGAAACATTTGTTCTCCTCTCAAGAGAGGAGAACAAGTTTCGTGACATTTCCCGCCAAATTCATTCGGTGTTTTTCGTCCAGTCATTAGAGAAAAGGTTTCCACAACTTAAACACGTTAATTGTTAATTTCTCACATCTCGTTAAATAAATTTTCAAATGTTTAAAAGCTCGGCAAGCCTCGCTTTCAAACATTTGAAAAATTTATTTAACTCGATACGAGAAATTTCATAATCAACTAGTTCTCGTTATGGAAACTATGCTTCACAGTAACTTATGTATTTTTACTGTCAATAGCAATTGCTGTTGATTTGCTACCGGACACTATCGCAATGAAAGGGGAGGATTGGAGCGCTATTAAACCGGTTAAACCCACAATTTCCTTTGAAATGCCTGTACCAAGTCAGGACCATAAGGGTCGACAATTTTTCCGGTTGTTTTCAACCTTCTTTGTCCTTTTACCTCTTGGACTTTGGCTCTTGACAATTCTGCTCGGTAATTTTGTTATTACCCCCATTCCAGTTGCAATGAAGATATCGATTTGTGACAAACAAACCATGACACGCTTTGTCAACATCTGAGCCCATATTTTTGCAAATCCGAACTCGCAAAATTGACGATCCAGTTTAAAGACCTATGTGTCAAGATGACCAGTCCCCTTAATTTAACTTTTTAATTATTGGAATAGAGAAGGTAAACGGACAAGGTAAACCGGTTTAACCCTATCACTAGCTTTATGCTAGTGCCTGTACCAAGTCCGGCTATCCCGAGTTCCTATAGTTATTTATATTTGTCTTTAGTCTGTTATGTGCTTTTTGTAGTGAATTTTCCATTATGGGTTATGGTATGTGATTTTAGTTTTCGGCCATGTTTATCTTGTACTCGTATTCTTAGAGAAGTATGAGAACCGTTTAGGATACAGATACCTTAAATGCAAGATGTACCAGAACTCCACGCCAAAGTCACAGAACGGAACTAACACAACAAGACAAAAATACAATGATATAACGTTACAAACTTGGGGAGGGGGCAGCAATGTCAGGTATCTTGTTTGTTTTGAAGACGCCATTTGTATGTAGTTTACACTGAGAAAGGCTGAAACAAAAGCCAAATAATTGGAAATATCGTTAACAGTTTTGTATGCGTCTTGCAGATGTGTTTTGTTGCCGGTAGGCATCTAAACCCCCGCCCACATTGGCTAGATTAGCCTTCTCATTTGTCCGTCCTTGTTCGCCATATGATGCAAAATAGTATGCACATACTCGTAAGAAATTTACGGCCGTCAATATACAAACGATTCGTAAAAACAAAAGTTTTATCAAAGCCATAACTCATTTGATCTAACACTGAAAAATTCCATAGGAGTTTGTTAATTTATTTTTGCAGAAATGTTAATGTGTTATAAGAGGTTACTGTTTACGTGTCTTCATATAAATTCATTCATGAAACTGTCAATCAATGGAAACGGAAGTTTTTCCTAGTAAAGAATATACACGATTTCTAGTGAAATGGAGATAATTTTCCGAGATGCGTTCTAATTAAGAGAGGTGACAACACATGCTTAACTTAATTATATTTATAGTTTCAAGGGTCTTAGAAATTAAAAATTTGCAATCAAGGAGAGAGTCCTATATCCAGACACAACACAAAAATTCGTAGATGACCATCGTTGATTGCAGTCATTTATGCTGTGTTCAGTTGACGAATTAGAGTTAACTCGAGCAGTGTCAATGTCTAAATATAGCTTGTGAATGTCATGCACACTACCGTACCCACCAGTAAGATTTATCCTAGACTCGAGTAAAATTCATGGAGGATAATAGGTAAAATAAGTCTACTCGAGTACGAACCACAATCGCTCTTTTCTAAATCGAGTTAAAAGGGTTAACACGGGTAAGTCATATATGAAGCATGATGCCTCGACAGAAGCTCATTTTCGTTGATACGACAAAAGTACTTGCTTCCAGCATTTGAAAAAGATATTTGTTTTGAGATAGCTAAACAATATTTTCTAAGGTCGGGAGCAAATCCCTGTTGTGTACATAACATTCTCAAAATACAGAGTGCAAATTACTTAAGAATTGATAGGCATGAAGCATTTGATTTTCTGGGGGTAGGCTGGGATTTTCACCCAAGCAAGGATTTCCCCTTATACATAATGTAAAGATGATATGTTGAGTAAATCTTTGAAATGACCAGGATGACGACCAGCTTATTTTGGTAACACTGGTACCGGTGAGATATTATTTTGCAAAAATCTGAAAGTCTGAGATTTATATAAATCTCTCATGCCTCCTATCACAATCAAATGTTCAGTGCCCAAACACCTTATTTCTTGTACACTACATACATAGTGTTTCAATTACAATACCCTGGTCTGACAAGATTAAAAACATAACAAAATACTAGCTAGGGTGAATAGTGGTGTTTTCCCACAATGGAGGCCCTGGACCAAAGGGGACGCCAAAGTCATTTTTAGTAAAGAACCAAGGTTAAAGTCAATAATTTGCCATAATTTGACTTTTGTTCACGAAATTAAAAAATAATTGAGCTACAACCCACAGACCCCTATATCTTCACAATGCTGCGAACCTTGATTTATTATATTATTCTTAGAAATTTTCGTCGTTACGTGCACATATTAACTTATTAACCCGTTGAACAAACTAATTCATAAAGGATATAAATACAGCATTGTTGTTAAGTCTTTACTTTTGGTTTTTGTTGGCAAAA